>CM035413.1:172191026-172196026 GCA_020310875.1 Ceratopteris richardii
ATTCTTCTTTCGAACTCCAATACATTCCCTATATACACTATATTGCCCTCTCGCTTTGTATCACACTCCAACCCTAGGGTGCCTATGCATGTCCTCATAGGCACCTGCGCTCTTCTCTCATGATCTGGAGGTGGTATATATATGTCTTGAAAATAGATAGATAAAAATAAATAAAAATTTGTGTTATAGTATCATTAAAAGAAATTGTGAGAAAAAAACATACATATGAGCAGATAGTTCTCTTCTTGCATCTGGAGCCAGAGAAGAGCCCTCCTTTGGTCATTAGGTAAGCATCTGGATCGTAAAATCCAACTCATCATCATGCATCTCTGAGTACTCGTGCATGGCAATCCCTAAGGTATCAGGCATAACTCTTGCTCTCATAAGACTTTTAAAGAGAGTGAGTTTCGCCTTTCTCTCTTTACGAGGATCCATAATATCTGTACATATCAAACAAAATGGGTTAGAAATCAATATATGTATGTGTACATATGTATGCATGTATATGTATGCATGTATATGTATGCCTGTGTATATGTATGTGTATCTATATGTATATTTGTATGCATGTGTATGTGTGCACTATGTATGCATGTGTATGTGTATATGCATGGGTATGTATGTGTGTATGTTTGTGGGTAGGTATGCATGTGACCTGATGTGCATATATGTATATGTGTGTGTGCTTATGTATGTATATGTATACGTATGTGTATGCATGTGTATGTGTGTATGCATGTGTATGTGTATATGCATGTGTGTATATGTGTGTATGTATATGTAAGTACATATATGTGTGTGTATGCGTATGTAGGTGTATATGTGAGTGTGTGTATGTTTGTATATTTGAGTGTATGTATATGTAAGTACATATATGCATGTGTATGTTGTGTAGGTGTATATGTCAGACTGTGTATGTGTGTATATGTGTATGTGAGTGTGTATGTGTGTGTATGCATGTTTGTATGTATGTATGTATGCATATGCATATGCATTATGTATGCATATGTATGCATGCATGTGTACATGTATGTATGTGTGTCTCTATGTGTGTGTATGCATATTTATGTTTAGTGTATATATGTGTGTTTTTTTGTCTTTATGTGTGTATGTATATGGGTATGCATGTGTATGTGTGAGTATGTGTCTCTATCTGTATATGTATATGTGTATGAATATGCATGTGTGTATGCATGTGTATGTGTATATGCATGTGTGTATGTATGTGTGTATGTGTATGTATATGCATGTATGGATATGTGTGTATGTATATGTAAGTATGTATATGTGTGTATCTATATATGTGTATGTATATGTAAGTATGTATATGTGTGTGTATGTGTATGTAGGTGTATATGTGAGAGTGTGTATGTGTGTATATGTTAGTATATCTATATGTATATGTATATGATAATACATATATGTGTGTGTATGTGTATGTAGGTGTATATGTGAGTATGTGTATGTGTGTATATGTGTATGTGGGTGTGTATGTGTGTGTATGCATGTATGAATGTATGTATGCATATCCATGTGCATCATGTATGCATATGTATGATATGTGTGTGTACGTGTATGTATGTGTGTCTCAATGTGTGTGTATGCATATTTATGTTTAGTGTATGTGTGTGTATGCATATTTATGTTTAGTGTATGTGTATGCATGTGTATGTGTGAGTATCACATTTTAATGCATTTCTGGCTGAACGTGGGATAAAACACCAGTGTACAGTGTCGTATACACCTCAACAGAATGGAGTTGTTGAACGGAAGAACAGGTCTCTCATGGAGGTGGCGAGGTGTATGGTCAAGAGTCAGGCTTTACCTCATAGTTTTTGGCTTGAGGCTGTCATGTGTGCAGCATATGTACTGAACAAGTGTCCCACTAAAGCACTACAGTCTATCACTCCATATGAGGCTTGGCATGACCACAAGCCATCTATTACTCATCTGCGTGTTTTTGGTTGTTTGGCATATGCATTAGTGCCTGAACAACATCGCAGAAAATTGGATGATAAAGCAGTTAAATGTATTTTTGTTGGATACAATTATGAAAGTAAAGGATATTACCTGTATCATCCACAGACTAAACGCATTCTGGTTAGCTGTGATGTTGTATTTGTGGAAGATGCTATTCAGCCATTGCTTTCATGTACTAAGGAGACATCAGTTAGCTCCAAAGACATGTATGATACTTTGATGCCTCTTTTTACAGGTGGACAGTCTAGTGCTGGTCCTAATGAGGCAACTTCTCAACCTTTGCAGGTTTCATATGATGATGCAGATCATTCCATTTCTGATGCAGATTTACATGACGCACTTGCTGATGAGAGAGCTGATATTGAGCAGGCAAAAATTATGCCAAAATGGCTGGTGCAGACTTTGCGTGACAGCAAATTAGATGCACCTTTGTCATATCATACTCGTTCAGGCTCTCATAGTGCCTCCTTTGCATCAGATTGCTATGCTATGGCTGCATCTAGTCTCTGTGATGAGAATGAGCCTGTTTCTTTTGATGAAGCACAGAATTCAGAAAATTGGATGGCTGCTATGCAATCTAAATATGATGCTATAATGAAGAATGGTACATGGCCTTTATATGACTTGCCTCTTGGCAAGAAGGCCATTGGCACTAAGTGGGTATACAAGCTGAAGTGTAAACTTGATGGTACAGTTGACAGGTATAAGGCTAGGCTTGTTGCAAAGGGTTATGCGCAGGAAAGAGGCATTGATTTTGATGAGACCTTTGCACCTACATGCCGTATGACTACTGTTCGGAGCATTTGTGCACTTGCAGCCCATCATGGTTGGAATGTACATCAGTTGGACATTAAAACAACATTTCTGAATGGTGACTTGCATGAAGAAGTGTATGTTTTTCAGCCCCATGGCTTTGTGCAAAAAGGGCATGAAAACCAGGTGTGAAGGTTAAAGAAGGCGTTATATGGTTTAAAGCAAGCACCACGTGCTTGGTATGAGAAGATACATGCCTATCTGATTGCACATGGTTTTGAGAATAGTCCAACTGAAAGCACCTTATATGTTAAGCGTGCTAATGATGTGCTTCTGATCATTGTTGTCTATGTAGACGACATGCTGCTCACTGGTCCTATTGAGAAGCATATTGCTGATTTTAAGGCTGATTTGCATGCCTCATTTGAGATGTCTGATTTGGGGCATTTGCATCACTATTTGGGCATTCAATTTATGCAAGTTGATGGTGGAATGGCTTTGTGTCAAACGAAATATATTGACACATTATTGCAGCATTTTGGCTTTGAAGACTGTAAGCCTATTACCACTCCTATGGAGACAGGTTAACGATTGAGCCTTCATGATGCTGGAGATGCATTTGATGTTGTTCTCTATCAGCAGGCTGTTGGATGCTTGATTTACTTATGCATTACTCGGCCAGATATTCAGTTTGTTGTCTCACACATGAGCAGGTTTATGCATTGCCCAGGAGTCACGCATTGGAAGGCGATTAAGCACATCTTTCACTACTTGAGTGGTACTCGGCTACTTGGGTTGTTTTATCCCAAGGGGGGATCACTACCGCCAGATTTGCATGCTTTTTCTGACTCAGATTGGGCTGGTTGCTATGACACTCGTGTGTCCACTAGTGGTTTTTGCTTCATGCTTGGTAGCTCATGTATATCTTGGTTGAGCAAGAAGCAGCCTACTATGGCCACTTCCGTTTGGCTGATTTGGGTGTTGGCCAGTCTTCTACCACCACCATCTTCACTGACAGTCAGAGCGCATTGGCAGTTGCGAGGAACCCTGTGTTCCATGCTCGCACTAAGCACATTGAGGTGCATAATCACTATGTCAGGGAGAGGTTCTCTGTTGGGGAGATCAGCTTGGCATATGTGCCCACGTAGGAGAACATTGCAGACCTTTTCACGAAGGCTCTGCCTAGGGAGAAGTTTGAAGCTTTCCGCAAAGCTTTGGGCTTACTTCCTTTTGTGGAGTGATTTCCACATAGGTTGGCACTTCCTTATACATGAGTGCCAGCTCCTTGTTCACCGCATCACTCCTAGGGGGGATTCGTTGATATATTTAGGTAGTGATGTGTGTGAACACTCTAGGACTGCCGGGGCACTTTTTTCCCTCTTTAGGAGGTTTTTTTTTCCCCCGGCATGTATATACGCCTATTTCCATAATGGGCTACTTATCTTTGTACATTCTCTAGTAATACATTCAGTCTTGTGTGTTGTGCTCCAAGCTTCTTCTTCTTCTTCCTTGTGCTATTTGCGTGCTTCCGCGGACGTCTAACTCCAACATTACCAAAATGATGGCATTAATGAAAACATATGAGTAGATTACATAGTAAATCCTACTCTAATTATCGATTGATAACTTGAATCATTTGAATAAAAATCAGGTAATATATTCCTCTTTACTCAACTAGAATGTTGGTGAATCCCACTAGAGAGATGAAATCATGTTCTTTTACGTTAAAACATGAAGCTCGGGGGTATGCCTAAAATTTTGTATATAGCTTTACTTTCAAGGAGCAATTTTCTGTCATGTATGTATGCATATGTGTGCGCATTCATGTGTATTATATGTATACATTTGTTAGTATGCACATATTGTGTTTCATGTATATGTATGTGTGTGCATATGTGTGTGATATATGTATACATGTGTTAGTATGCACACATGTATGTATGCATATGCATTGTGTAATATATGCAGGTGTGTTTATAATTGTGTATGCATGTATAAGTATACATCTGTGCATGTAGGCATGTATATGTGATGTGTCTATATATATATATATATATATGTGTGTGTGTGTGTGTGTGTGTATGTGTAAATGTGTACATGTAATTATGTATGCATGTATATGTATACATGTGTGCACATAGGCATGTATGTGTGATGCATATGTATCTACTCCATCATTTTATATTTATGTATGTGTATCTACATGGTGTATGTATCTTTATATATATTATGGTCCTCGTTGATTCGAGTAGCTATATATAGAGGCA
>CM035413.1:172201026-172443526 GCA_020310875.1 Ceratopteris richardii
ATGTTTAGTGTATGTGTGTTTTCATATGTGTGTATGTGTGTATGTATATGTGTATGCATGCATATGTGTGAGTATGTTTCTCTATCTATATATGTATATGTGTATGCATGTGCATGTGTGTATGCATGTGTATGTGTATATGCATGTGTGTATGTATGTGTTTATGTGTATGTATATGCATGAATGTATATGTAAGTACGTTTATGTGTGTGTGTGTATGTAGGTCTACATGTGAGTGTGTGTATGTGTATATGTGTATGTGGGTGTGTATGTGTGTGTATGCATGCATGTATGTATGTATGTATGTATGTATGTATGTATGTATGTATGTATGTATGTATGTATGTGTGTATGTATGTATGTATGTATGTATGTATGTATGCATGCATATGCATGTGCATTATGCATGCATATGCATGTGCATTATGTATGCATATGCATGCATGTGTGTGTATGTGTATGTATGTGTGTCTCTATGTGTGTGTATGCATATTCATGTTTAGTGTGTGTATGTGTGTTTTCATATGTGTGGGGTGTGTATGTATATGCGTATGCATGTGTATATGTGAGTATGTGTCTCTATCTATGTGTATATAAATATGTAAAAGTATGTGTGTATATATATTTGTGTGCGCTAGTATGTATGTATATATATGTGTATTTATATATATGTGTATGTATATATGTGTGTGTGCAAGTAAATTTATGTGTACAGTTATGTATCTACTGATTTGTGCATGTCTGAGTATATACTTGTATGTAACTATGTGTGTCTAAGTATATGCATATGGTTGTTGGCAGGTATGCATGTGACCTAATGTGCATATGTATATGTGTGTGTATATGTGTATACATGTGCATGTGTGTATGCATGCGTCTGTGTGTATGTATGTGTGTATGTATATGTATACGCACATATGTATATGTGTGTATGTATATGCAAGTACGTATATGTGTGTGTATGTGTGTGTAGGCGTATATGCAAAGGTGTGTATGTGTGTATATATATATGTGGGTGTGTATGTGTGTGTATGCATGTAAGTATGTATGTATGCGTATGCATGCACATTACATATGCATATGTATGCATGTGTGTGTATGTTATACTTTATGGGATTTTGGAATGAAGGTGTAATGCCTTGAGGATTTTAATGTGTTTTGTGTTTTGATTTAGCAGGTGAAGATCCATGAGGGTGTGAACGCGCATGGACTTGGAGATATTTAGAAGAATATTTTTAGAAGATGGTTATTTTTTGTTATTTTTGTAAAAAAATAATGTTGTCCCAGGTACCACAGACGCACGAACGCAGAGAATAACAGACGTACGAACTTAGAGAAAAAAATACTCAAAGACAGAAAGAGATAAGAGACGACACCAAATTGGGTACAATCTCCCCCCACATGCTCTGATGGACACTCTACCAGAGCATGCGTATTTATAGTAAATTCCTATTACGTCCTGAATAGAAGATACATGAGGGCCGCGCTCCGAAAAGCGTGTTTTTGCTTTATTTACAAGTTCGTAATTTTCTATTTTTACAAAAATGTCGCTTTCTAAAGCGATCCATTATTTTTTTACAAAAATAACTAAAAATAACCATCTTCTAAAAATATTCCTCTAAATATCTCCAAGTCCATGCGCGTTCACACCCTCATGGATCTTCACCTGCTAAATCAAAACACAAAACACATTAAAATCATCAAGGCATTACACCTTCATTCCAAATATCCCATAAAGTATAACATGCCGCCCAGTTGACGAGCAACTGACCTCAGTTGATAAAAAATAAAATAGACATGGATGGCCAATCACATGTCGCATCACTGAACAATCATAGGCATGTGCCATGTAAATAAAAAAAACATGCATGGAACTGGAAAACTGGAATTTAATGTGATTGTGAATGATAAGCAGAAATCAAATGATGATAATGTGGAATTAGTGATGTTTTGTGAATCCATTGTGATTCTTCGAATGAATGATTTTTATATTTAATCAAATATCTATGGTATTGATTACCTGTGCGTGTAGTAGTAACATCATGATCAAGTATTTTTTCTGGAATTAAAACTTCAGCATCCTCTTCTAACAATGGAGGATCATCCAAAATAGGAATGAGTGGTAAAATTCCTTTAAATGGTTTCAATAAACTGATATGAAAAGAATTATGAATATTCCAATGAGAAGGTATATCTAATCTAAAAGCATTCTCATTAATTTTTTGAATAATACGGAAAGGTCCATAATAACGTGGTGCAATTTTTACCTTAGGATGTTGTAGAATATTTTTCAAACGTCGTTTAATTATGCGTAACCAAACATAATCATTTTCATTAAATTGTTTAGCTGCTCATTTCTTATTAATATTACGGGTATAACGTTCCTGACTCTTTTTAATATGCTCATGAACCTCATGAAGTATAGAAATATGATCTTGTGCAAAAGAATCAACCATAGGTATGTCAGTTTGAATGATAGACATGGGAGTAGGAAGCTTTTTACCATACACAATTTCATTTGGTGCACGTCCAGTAGTGGTATGTGTTGTGTTATTATATGCAAATTGGAGTAAAGAAAGTTTCTCATCCCAATTAGTTGGATTATCTAAAGAATAACAACGTAATAGATCCAAAATAGTACTATTCGTAGCTTCACTTTGCCCATTACTTTCAGGATGAAATGCAGAACTAAAATCTATTTTAAAGCCTAAATTTTTAAATAATGCAACCCAAAAGTGATTACAAAAACGAACATCACGATCGGATAAAATTACTTTTGGAAAACCATGATGTGGAAAAATACATTTAATAAATAATTTGGCAGCTTGAGGTGCAGAAAGAGTTTTCGTACAAGGAATGAAATATGCTTGTTTACTAAACCTATCAACAATTGTCCAAATCATATCATGATGTGATGAAGTTGTCGGAAGACCAGTAATAAAATCCATAGAAATTTGTTCCCATGGCCCATTAGGTATGGGAAGTGGCATTAATAATCCAAATGCTTTACCATGATGTCTTTTGACACGTTGACAAACAATGCATTGGGAAACATATTGTGTAATATCCTTTTCCATATTTGGCCAAAAGAAGAATTCTTTACATGTAGAAACAGTACTTTGTATACCCCTATGACCCATATATGGTGGTTCATGCATCCCTTTCATAACAAATTCTTTAAAATCTTGTGTAATGCATAGCTTATGATCAAAATACAAGAATCCATTATGAAATGTGTAATGGTCTTCACTAAATGTAGTAGAATTATTGAAAGCATTCCATGTTTGTGAGAAATATAAATCAAATGCATATGTAGGAATCATGTCATGAAATGAATGAATATGAACCATAGAAATGTTATTAATAAAAACAATATTTGTTTGTGGGGATGGAAAACGACTCAGGGCATCAACTACAACATTAGCTTTGCCAGGTTGATATTGAATCATAGGCTGAAAATTTTGTATGTATGAAGCCCATTTGATATGTCGATCTGAAATCAATGGTTGATTGAGTAAATGTTTAATAGCTTGTTGGTCGGTTTTGATTATGACTTCTGTACCCATGAGATAATGTTTCCAAATTTTTAAAGCATGTACAACTGCCAAAAGTTCTTTATCATATGTACTGTAGTTCTTTTCAGAAGGTTTAAGCTTCCTACTTTCAAATGCAATGGGATGATCATTTTGCATCAATACAGCACCTATACCTGAGCCACTAGCATCTATAACTACATGGAAAGGTTGTGTAAAATCAGGTAATTGCAAAACAGGTGCATGAGAAAGTGATTGTTTAAGTTTTTCAAAAGATTGTTGTTGTGGCAATCCCCATGCAAATTTTAACTTTTTCTTTAATAATAAAGTGAGGGGGAGGGCTAAATAAGAAAAACCTTTTACAAACTTTCTATAAAAACTAGCTAATCCAAGAAAAGAGCGAACATCATTCACCAATTGTGGTATTGGCCATTCTTTAATTACTTTAATCTTCTTTGGATCTACATGAACTCTTTGACTTGAAACAATATGGCCTAAGTACTCTAATTCTCTTTGGAAAAAGTAACTCTTTTCAGGATTTGCATAAAGTTGGTTGGTGCGTAACAAATTAAAAACTATTGCTAAATGCTCTTCATGGTCATCATCATTCTTACTATAGACAAGTATGTCATCGAAGAAAACAAGAACAAAAGCTTGGTATTCAAGAAAAATATTATTCATCATGTGTGCAAATGTAGCAGGTGCATTGGTAAGTCCAAAAGGCATTACCATGAATTCAAAGTGACCGGTCTGAGTTCGAAAGGCAGTCTTAAAAATATCATTTGGTGACATTCTTATTTGATGATACCCAGATTTAAGATCAATTTTACTAAAGACACGTGCTCCACGAAGTTTATCTAATAAATCATCTATCCTAGGAATAGGATATCTATTTTTTATTGTTATCTTATTGAGTGCTCTATAATCAATGCACATCCTATAAGTCTTGTTCTTCTTCTCTACTAAAAGAACAGGTGCTCCAAAGGGAGAAGAACTAGGCCTGATAAGTCCTTTGTGAAGTAAATCCTTAACTTGATTGGTTATTTCTTGTTGATGCAAAGGTCCATGCCTATAAGGTGCTTTATGGGGAGGAGAACTACCATGAATTAAGTCTATACTATGATCAAGGCATCCTCTCGAAGGTGGTAGTTTAGAAGGAAAATCAGCCATAAAACAATCCTTATAAGAATCCATAAATTATTTATGGGTATTAGGAAGTGTATGTGTATAATCGACTATGTTATTGACAAAAACAATACATGAATTGTAGCCTTTTCGGAATGCACGTTTTACTTGTGTATGACTAATTAATGGGAATGGTTGGAAATCATGTATGGCAGACAAACAGATATCTTGATTGTTAAACTTAAAACGCATGGTGTGTGTATGATAATCAATGCATGGATTATAATGGTGACGAAAAGGCATACCAAGTATAACATCATAGGACTGCAAAGGAGCAATTAAGAATGTGCGTTTATCCATGTATGAGCCTATACAAATTTGAACATTATGCACTTCACTTGTAACATTATATCTGTTTCCTTGGAATGCAGCCTTAACTTTGTACATAGAAGGAAGTGGGGTTAATTGGAGATCTTTGACTAATATGTGAGAAATAAAGTCATGTGAACTACCATCATCATGTAAAATATTAACAACTTTACCATTAATAGTACCTTGCATGCAAAGTAAAGAATGAATAGAAATTGTGTTACCCAAGGTACTTAGATCCTGCTCCAATGCGTCTTCAGTCCAATCAGGTTGAATGTCTTCAAATTGAATATCTTCAGGAACCACCTCCATGTTATGTACTTTAGCTCCGCCAGGTTGCATGTGGTTAGTTGGGAACCTACATCTAGCTTTGGTATGACCAATCTTACCACAATTCCAACAAATGATACGGGACCTCTTTTGTTGGGCATCCATCGTCGTAGTTTGAAAGGTTGGAGGTTTGGTAGGGTGTAAGGGGTTTGTCTTGGGGATTGGGGAAAAAGTGGATTGAGGAGGTTGTTGAAAAATAGGTGGTCGTTGAAAAGTAGGTGGACGTTGAAAAGGAGGAGAAGAAAAAGTAGAAAAGGAACGCTTGAGTGGAAAAGTGGGTTTGATTAGTTGTGGTCGTTGATGTGTTTGTTGTAAGCGAATGGACTTAGTGATAGATTGAAATTCTTTCTCAGCATCATGTGCAAAAGAAATAGCTTCATAGAGCGTCGTCGGACGTAAGGTGTTGAGCTTAGCTTGGATTCCCATCTCCAAACCATCTTCATATTTCCGCTGTAAAGTATCTTCAGGAATCATTTCAAGTGAACGTATAAGTAATAAACGTTGCCAAAAACGTTCAGTATAGGTAGAAACAGTATCTCCATCTTTCCATCCAAAAGTCGTCCAAGAGCGACGGGCATGTAAGTGAAACTGAGGAGGAAGGAAGGACTCCTTGAGCTTGTCTTGAAAGGCTTGCCATGTGGTGGGGCGATCTGTGCTATGGCGCAAAACATTCCACCATAACTGAGCCTTTCCCACTAAGTAGTTGGTTACAAATTTCACTTTTTCCTGTTCAGAATAAGATTCATCAGAGTAGAAATCATCAAACTGGGATAACCACGAGAGAACAAATTGGCCATCTTTTCGTCCGTCAAATCGTGAAAATTGGAAATTTTTGGCACCAATCTTGGATTGTGTTCCTTGCTCTTGGGCGGTAATAATGGCCTTCACTACCCGGACTAGGTTATTGTCATCGCTTTGTAGTTGTTGGAGTGCAACATCACGTTCTTTTATTTCATTTTGGGCATGTTGAAGTTCATGTCGTAAAAGTTTGACTTGTTGCTCAATTGATACCCCAGGGAGGGGTGAGGAACTAAAATCATCGATATTTTGAGTAGTGTCCATGGCCGTATGGAAAGATGCAAAACCTAGGTCTAAACATAGGAAAAGACGTTTAACAATAACATTTAAATAACTACTACTACTACTAATAATAATAATAATAATAATAATAATCATAATAGTATTATTAATAAATAAATAGAAGTATTGTGATAAATAAATAAAAGAAAAATAAAATAAAAATAAATAAATAAATAAACAAATAAATAAAAGGAGAGAGAGATAAAAGTTATGTTAAATATTTATTAAAAGGAATAGAGTAGGAAATAGCCTAGTGGATAAAACTTATCTCTTGGTAGTATGAGGTTGTGGGTTCAAATCCCCTACATACTAAATAAGGAACTATGTGGGTTAACTAGGCTAACTAGGGAAATAACTAAGCCCTTATTGCCACTCATATGTTAGAATTGGTTCGCGCGTAGCCAACGGAACCAAGAGAACCAAGAGAACCATGAGTGCCAGAGAAGCCAAAGATGCCAAAGTTATGCCATAGTTCCAGAGAGCACAGTGAGCACAGGGAGCACAGGGGGTACAGAGGGTACAGAGAGCACAGTGTGAAAATCAAAAAACTTGACCGGCAAACTAAAACCAAAAAAAAACTTAATGAACGAAAAACCTGGACCAGACGATTGAGATGGACGCCGATTCACGAACGGACTGGATGCCACAAATCGCAATCAAACGCCGCAACTGGATCAGACGGCTGAGATGAACGCCGAATCGCGAACAGACCCAAATGCTGCAAATCGCAATCAAACGCTGCAACCACCTCCGCGAACGTCTTGGCTCTGATACCACTGTTGCCCCAGGTACCACAGACGCACGAATGCAGAGAATAACAGACGTACGAACGCAGAGAAAAAAATACTCAAAGACAGAAAGAGATAAGAGACGACACCAAATTGGGTACAATCTCCCCCCACATGCTCTGATGGACACTCTACCAGAGCATGCGTATTTATAGTAAATTCCTATTATGTCCTGAATAGAAGATACATGAGGGCCGCGCTCCGAAAAGCGTGTTTTTGCTTTATTTACAAGTTCGTAATTTTCTATTTTTACAAAAACGTCGCTTTCTAAAGCGATCCATTATTTTTTTACAAAAATAACTAAAAATAACCATCTTCTAAAAATATTCTTCTAAATATCTTCAAGTCCATGCGCGTTCACACCCTCATGGATCTTCACCTGCTAAATCAAAACACAAAACACATTAAAATCCTCAAGGCATTACACCTTCATTCCAAATATCCCATAAAGTATAACAATGTATGTGTGTGTATGCATGTAAGTATGTATGTATGTATGTATGCATATGCATATGTGTTATGTATGCATATGTATGCATGTGTGTGTATGTGTGTGTGTCTCTATGTTTGTATATGCACATATGTGTATGTATATGTATGTCTATGTATGTGCATGTGTACACATGTATGTGAGTGTATGCATATGTGTGTGTATGTATGTATGTATATATAATAGTACACAAACACACATACACACACACACACACATATATATATATATATATATATATATATATATATATATATATATATATATATATATATATATATATATATATATATATACATATACATATATATATACATACATATATATATATATATATATATATATATATATATATATATATATATATATATATATATATATATATATATGTGTGTGTGTGTGTATGTATATATATATATATATATATATATATATATATATATATATATATACATACATACACACACACACATACACATATATATATATATATATATATATATATATATATATATATATATGTGTGTGTGTGTGTGTGTGTATATATATATATTTATAACAATATATATATATATATATATATATTTGTTTTATTTATATATATTTATATATTTACAATATAAATATGTGTGTATGTGTATGTGTGTCTATGTGTGTATATACGCGTGTATGTCTATATATGTGTGTGTATGCATGTGTTTGTGTGTGTAAATGTGTGTGTATGTGTCTATGTGTGTGTGCGTCTCAATGTGCAGATGTGTTTGTCTGTGTGTATGTGTGTGCCTATGTGTTTATACACGTGTATGTGTATATATGTGTGTGTGTATGCATGTGTATGTGTGTGGGTAAATGTGTATGTGTGTGTATGTGTGTGTATGTGTGTGTGTATGTGTTTGTATGTGTGTGTATGTGTGTATGAGTGTGCATGTGTGTGTATGTGTGTGTGTGTCTATGTGTGTATGTCTGTGTGTCTATGTGTGTATGTGTGTGTCTACGTGTGTATATATGTGGGTGTGTATGCATGTGTATGTTGTGTGTAAATCTATGTGTATGTGTGTGTGTACCTTCACCTCTCTCTCTTTGACGGTCTTGCTGCTTGATGTGTGTGCATGTGCTCTCTCTCTCTCTCTCATCTCAATCTCAATATAAATGTGCTAGGAGAAATCGGAACTCATTTTTATGAATCCAGAGCATCGCAAGCAGTGTGGCAACCTTGCTAATAGTGTCCTTGATTAGCAACGCTCTATGTGAGGGTCACCAATAGTGTCGCATAAGTGACACTATGCATCACTTATACGATGGTACTTCTTATATTTTTAAAAAGCCACCGTCGCTTATGCGATGCCCTGGCCAGTAAGCGTCGCATAAACGATGAAACCCGTTTTTATTTTCAATGGGGGGCATCGCTATGCCCCCCCCCCATTTCTAGTAGTGATACTTTTCTCTTACTCTTACACACAATAGCAGCACACTTTCTTAGTCTCATATTCAATTTCTCAAAAGGAAATAGCAACTCTCCACACAGTCATGGCTTCTCTCTCACCTGTAACAAATTCATGGCTCGTCTCTCACTTTGTTGCTTGTAGACTCATCATCAAGGACTTGCGGACTCATCATCAAGGAGTAGATATTCTGGAAGCTTGTTTCCATGGAAACAAACAAGCTTTCCGGAACTAGTCCATTGAAAGCTTTCGAAAGCTTGTTTCACACAGCCTGAATGAAAAGGGAATATGTAATGTATGCAACCATATCTGGAGCCCATCATCCTTTTGAAATAAGCTTACGGAGACTGCCAAATCCAGGTGATTGGGATTGCCAACTTGCTGACTAAAAAAGGATGGAAATCTAACGTTGCCATCGTAAGTCTGGGATCACCAACCGAAGCTCCTGAATATATGAACAAAAAGTCGGTCGGCCATTTTGAGAATCTGTGAGATCAGACACACGACAACCTATCTGTAGTGGATTTCTATGATCTCAAGCAAGAGTCTGATTCTGTGTCTGGGTGCACACTACGCAGGAGTGCTTTTCGAACGCATTCTGGAACATCGCATGTAATGACAAGAAAGCTCCGAGTACCTTTACTCGAAATGGAGAGAAAAGTACAAAAAGTGTAGGTGGAAACTCGTAGTGCATGAGTCCAGCCTCGAGAGCATCATGCCATTATCCATACACCGTGAGATGGCATACAAGTTGATAGCTTTATGATCGTCTTCTTCTTCGTCAACAATATTTTTGTCAGTGCTTCATTATAATCATCTGAGACAGCCAAACGTAGGAATGCTGCAGTAAACAGTTGATTCATATACTCATCCGAGAGGACCCCGGTTCAATAAAGAAGCCGACTTGTTCCACTTTCCCAACACCCCTTCTAATTTTTTTTTTTTTGAAAAAAAGTAGGAAAATTTAGATTAATAGGGCTATATAGACTGTGCAAGGGGCAAGAGCCATAAGCAAACTGTGTTACAAGAATGAGGCCATATCAAGCCTCTATGCAGAGTATAAAGAGGATATGGATCTTCTCCATTTGGAGGGTTTACAATCCTTAACACTTTAAATATACTTCCTTGGTTCTGAGGAGCTGACTTGATACATTGAATACAATTGACAGAGGCTTTCTTCAAAGTTCTAGGAAGAGATTTGAGGAAATTTCTATTTCCTTTACCAAGAACCACGTTGTTCCTACTACATCAAATGTGCCATAGGATATAACCTCTCCATATGTTCCATAACAGGATATCCATGTTTAAACAACATCCAATTGTTGGAAGTGAGGTAGGCCCTTGGCTCATGTCACAGGTCCATGGTTCCATAGTTCCAATATATACAACATTAATTCTAGCATTCTTCAATATTGAAAAAACATGAACATACCACAACTTAATCATATAGATGATGAGACAAAGATAGAGAAAGAATAGACGACATGTGTAAGGTGTTATGTAAGCCATCGCTTACTCATAGTATCATATATACCAATGTTCAATGTACAATGTGAGAGCAAAACTCTCAACCACTCTATGTGATGAGAAATAGATAAATGAGTGAATGTACAAATGTAACAAACATATTCAGATGTATGGGCAGAAATCTGAATATACATGAGATGTGTGACCTTATAGGTTATAGAAGAGTGAATATGAGTGACTGAGAGAGGAAGGATCAGTGTTTCATTGATAATCAACAAACCCTCATCTAACCTTAGGCTATGGAAGACCCTAAGTTAGATACGTGTGTGAAAAGATCACATACTTAAAAAGTAGCAAAGAATGCTAACAAGTTTGCTGTCAGAAATCCTCAAACTCATGTGAACACACCTTCTCAAACACCTCATCCAAATATGCATAAAGCATATACGTACTGTTTCTCTTGTACCTATGCCGAATAGGACTCCTCCTGATATGAATGCTACTGCCTCCATAAAATTCAAGTAGTACCTGTGTGCATAAAGAGAATATGTACCTGAATACTTAACATAAGATGTAAATCTTATGTTAACCACCATCCAATGTCTTTGACGTAGCCCAAAATCTTCACGTAGAAGAGAATCTTCAACTACAACATGTAGATGGCCGATCCTCACCATCAAGCTGCTAATGACCAAGTCTTCTTGCCATGAACAAGAGATATCCTCCTCTCCATGAGCTAGAGTGTGAGCACACCCTTCATCTTCTCCAAGAAGAATCATTAAGAAGAACTCCATAGCTGCTCCTCAACATGCTTCAAGTTAGCACCATGGCTGCCCCATGTGCTAGAAGAAACACCACCTCTATTGAGGTCCAAGCTCGAGGCTTGTGTTGAAAACTAGGTGAAGGATAAATAACAATGAACCCAAGCTCTTGTTATATAGTGTTTGATTGTCCTCCAAAAGCTTCTCCAAAAGCTCCACGAATAAAAAAGCTACGCGATCGCTTATGATAAGAAAATCAATTGGAAACGTCCATCGCCATTTATCGGGATCCATCGCTCTCTGTTTCTTTTTGTCTTTATTGTTGGGAGACTTTTGCCTTATCCACAGCGCCTAAGCGCTTTTGTTGTACAAGGATTCATAAAGAGGCGCTAATAATGCTTTACTCTCTGAGTTATATGGACCAAGAAGACATTGAAACCATGTTTTCCAACAATCCCCCCTGCAATGTGATATTGGTAAACCCTGAACTGCATCTGCAAACTATCACAAGCTGCAAACTATCACAAGCTTCAAGCTTGTACTCTCGCACTTCAGAACTTGTTCTTCAAAAGTCTTCTTCAAAACTGAATTTGACTTTCCTTCAAAAAATCTGAACTTGTTGAATATGGACCATAATACTTGAGAAAATATGCAAACTAGATATCCAATAGTGTACACATCAAGCAATCACTGCTTGATAACAAATATAGCATGAACTGTCTTTGATCCTGCTATCTCCTGTCTTCAATAACCTGAAAACATACACTAGGATCCACATATTTGCATTTACCTTCCAAAAGGATTTCTCAACATACTTCTGTTGTGTCATGTACATACACTAAACAAAATCAAGAACTGAATCCTGGAACCTGTGACTGACAACTCACAACTTAGTGTATTATGAACACTGCTGATTCATCTTTGAATGTACTCAAGTCAAGTCAACTCATCTCATTTGAAATCAACTGAAATATGAGTCTCATAAAAAAAATCTATGATGTCATCATGTCTTCATCCTTTAAATCCTTCATACCTCTTTCCTTCAGAACCTGGTATAAACATATATGTGCGCACTTCTAAAATATACCTTTCTAAAACATCAAGCTTCTATTTGATAGAACTCTGGAACCTTCTCTTGAATAGGAACATCTTAATAGGAACTTTCTCCAAATATTCTTCTTCTTCCTTCTTCTTACAAAGCTGGAACATAAAGAGAACCTGACAAAGGAAATGTACCAATACCTGAAATAGGAATACCTATAGGTATGACTCTGCATTCTTTTACATATGGTTGAAAATAAGTCTTCATGTTTCATCACCCCCCTGGATGACTTAAAACTAGTATCCAAAATTCTTCAAATATATCAGAGTTTATGAAATTTGGAACGTCTTCCTTCTTTCAATAAATCTGATGTTCAGTGATCAATACCTGTATCTGAAACAAAATCTCTCAACCCTTTTTATTAGCACTACGCAGTTGCTAATAGCTTCCACTATTTCTTCCTCAGCTTTCCATATTATAGAATAAGGTTAGCTGATCCTAACATAACAAAACCTTGCTGAAAGCTTTATAGGATTCATAACCTTCTGTAACATAGCAAGTATCTTCTATCTCTCTGCAACACCAATTTGATAGAACCGGAATCTTTGACTTACTTCTTCCACTGTTAAGAATCTTCACAAACAAAGGATAGACAACCGACTCATAAATACTCAAGATCATACAAGATCATACAAGATCAATGATCTCTTCTGTGTAGAATCTGCTCTTATCAAACCTTCATGACTGAATGTTTGATTTGCTACCTGAATGTCTCTCAAGTGTCGATGCTTCTTACAAAGTTGTAAAACGTTTCTTCAAACAAATCCTTCCAAGAATTTGCAATTCCTACTTGAAACATAAGTGGACAAAACTTCTCACCTTGAGAACTCCAAAAGCTGCAAGTTGATACTTCATAACTTTTCATATTTTACCCGGGTGAAATGTGATAGTATCTGCTTGACTTTCTTTTGGCTAACTCCACTTCTCAATCAAGTAATAGGATCAGCTGGAACACCTTTTTGAATACAAGCATGTATCCAAAAGTCTAGACAATCATAAAAAGTAGATTCTTCATTGACTTGTACATCAATAGTCTGAATTTTCTGAAGTTTCTGAAAATACTGAATATGTGGTAACCTTTTCCAAACATAAAACCTCAACCCAAGTCTTCAACATCTGCTACAAAAAACTCTTTTACCTCAAGAGTTAGATAAAGAAGAAATATACTTCTCTGCAACTTGTCATATACCAAGTAGCTTTGTATTGACACTCCAAGAATTCTTTGAGGGAACATATAAGCTGCGTCCTTCAAAAGCTTCAACTAAAACATAACTCATATACATATGAGTCAAAACATATATATGTTGCTTTTTCTTTCTCTCAATGCAATTCTTTGTCAAATCTACTAAATCATGGCCAAGTGTAATGCAAAACAAGAAAATGCTGCTTCTTTAAACAAGATGTTCTTGTAGACTTGTCTTTGGGTGTAGAGGATAAAATAGGAAAAGTATATGGAAAATATATGATAAAAGGAAGCCTTACTTTTCTTTTTGAAATGATGGACTTTCTTTTTCTGCATCTTTCTTCCACTTAATGATGTCAACATCTTCAAACTTCTCTTCCATACCTTTTGTTCTCTTCATCTTGAAGTAGCAAACACTCTTGACTTCTTCGAATGAACTTTTCTCTTCCTCTAATACTAAGAGTTAGAGATAAAACAAACATGGTATATAAATGGAAGTGAATATAGAATCATGTTTTATCATCTCCTCATATCTCTGAATCAAAGTGTTGTTTCAAATGTCTGAAATGACTAAATTCACCAATCATTGTCTAAATGATGAATTACCTTTCTAGAGTTACCTTCTCTAGATACATTTGTACCTTGATATCCAACCAACATATAACACAAAATTGGTTGAAAAACAAAACTCATCCCATCTTCACATTTGTCTTCTTACATGAGCCTTCTTCCCATGAAAGAGAACTCTCAAAACTCTCTAGAAAAACCTCTAGATACCTGTTTTGATGTAGCCTTTAACTTTCAAAAGATGAAAGTGTATAAAAGCACTCGTTGAATTTCTTCAAATCTCTTCATAACTGCTCTTCTAAGACACGACCTGCAAATGATAATCTGATAGTAGAAATTGATACCTGTGATTTGATGTCGATCTGATTCCTTTATCTTCTCTAAACCATTGTTCTTCCTTGAATTTGAAGTAGTCTTCTCTTCATCAAGTCTAGGTCTTCAAACAATACTTTTGTAAAGTATTTGCATACTCTTCCAAAAATATTCCGCTGCTAACAGATCATCAACTTCATACTCCACATTGATGAATACACATGTAACTGAATTGTCTAATTCTCAAATCTTTACTTATCTAGATTAAGTGTGTATGTCAAATGTTAGAAGATGCTCTTAAATCATATGTTGTAAATCTCGAGGTCTGGGAACCGGGGATTATGAATGAGCCTTAATGCATTGATGCCAAAGATCTAAAGTTCTGAAACCAAAACCTTAGTGGTCTGATACCAAATGTTGGAAGTGAGGTAGGCCCTTGGCTCATGTCACAGGTCCATGGTTCCATAGTTCCAGTATATACAACATTAATTCTAGCATTCTTCAATATTGACAAAACATGAACATACCACAACTTAATCATACAGATGATGAGACAAAGATAGAGAAAGAATAGACATGTGTAAAGTGTTACGTAAGCCATCGCTTACTCATAGTATCATATATACCAATGTTTCAATGTACAATGTAGGATCAAAACTCTCAACCACTCTATGTGATGAGAAATAGATGAATGAGTGAATGTATAAATGTAACAAACATATTCAGATGTATGGGCAGAAACCTGAATATACATGAGATGTGTGACCTTATAGGTTATAGAAGAGTGAATATGAGTGACTGAGAGAGGAAGGATCAGTGTTTAACTGATAATCAACAAACCCTCATCTAACCTTAGGCTATGGAAGACCCTAAGTTAGATACGTGTGTGAAAAGATCACATACTTAAAAAGTAGCAAAGAATGCTAACAAGTTTGCTGTTAGAAATCCTCAAACTCATGTGAACACACCTTCTCAAACACCTCATCCAAATATGCATAAAGCATATACGTACTGTTTCTCTTGTACCTATGCCAAATAGGACTCCTCCTGATATGAATGCTACTGCCCCCATAAAATTCAAGTAGTACCTATGTGCATAAAGAGAATATGTACCTGAATACTTAACATAAGATGTAAATCTTATGTTAACCACCATCCAATGTCTTTGACATAGCCCGAAATCTTCATGTAGAAGAGAATCTTCAATCACAACATGTAGATGGCCGATCCTCACCATCAAGCTGCTAATGACCAAGTCTTCTTGCCATGAACAAGAGATATCCTCCTCTCCATGAGCTAGAGTGTGAGCACACCCTTCATCTTCTCCAAGAAAAATCATTAAGAAGAACTCCATAGCTGCTCCTCAACATGCTTCAAGTGCTCCTCAACATGCTTCAAGTTAGCACCATGGCTGCCCCATGTGCTAGAAGAAACACCACCTCTATGGAGGTCCAAGCTCGAGGCTTGTGTTGAAATCTAGGTGAAGGATAAATAACAATGAACCCAAGCTCTTGTTATATAGTGTTTGATTGTCCTCCAAAAGCTTCTCCAAAAGCTCCACAAATAAAAAAGCTACGCGATCGCTTATGATAAGAAAATCAATTGGAAACGTCCATCGCCGTTTATCGCGATCCATCGCTCTCCGGTTAGCATAGATCGAAAAAAGCTCACGCACGCTGCGCTGATCGGGGATCGAGCCCGCGTGGGCAGGTTGGGAGACTTTTGCCTTATCCACAGCGTCTAAGCGCTTTTGTTGTATAAAGGTTCATAAAGAGGTCCTAATTATGTTCTCTCTGAGTTATATGGACCAAGAGGACATTGAAACCATGTTTTCCAACACCAATGATGAAAAAATTTTGATTGAGACCAGGATAACTTCGGAATTGAAGATAGAGCTCCACAATGGCCCAAAAGTGTTTGGCATGATGGCATTCATAAAATAAGTGGTTAGCATCTTCCTCCTTGCCATAGAAGGTACACAACCCTCCATTTATTTGAATTTTCCTGACTCTGGGACCAATCCACAAACCATTCTAAAGCATAAGCCACTGAAGGTAGGAGTGTTTACTCTGATCTGGGAAGGTCCACAGAGGTTTAAATCTGTAGGATCACTGACTAGAAGACCAACTGCAAGACCACCTTTGGTTGAGTTTGGCAACAATTTGAGATACATCTCCTTTAGACTTCTTGAACTCTTTGTAGATGAAACTGGCCATCTCAGCAAGACTGACTTTAGAAATGAGACAATTGTTGAACTTTTCTTCCAGCAGCATCTTACATGTCTTCAATACCTACAAACAAGCAACAGACAAGTTAGCATTGTTAAGAAGCTCTTGATCAGAGACTACTTCCCCATTGCTCATAAGGTCACTCCAAGCAGTGAAGCCAGCTTTATGGCATTTATGCTCTTTGATAGCCAAGTCATAATTATTCCCTTGAGCAACCATACCATACCAGGGGGATTCCTACAAAAATATCTCAGAGGAAAACAACAACCTCCTCTTACTGGCAGAACAGTTTTTGACTTTGAACCAAGCATTCCAAAATCTGCAAACAAGCTGACTGCCAACAGGGGTAATGGTTAGTGGGGAAGCAATGATATCCCACAAATTAATGTTACTCCAAGCCTTATAATTAGAAATATGGAATTTGGATATATTCCTCTGCAAGAGAACAACCTAAATATCATTGGAAGTAGTGCTTCTTAAAATCCACTTAGCAGCAAGGTTATCTGCCATTTTAGTAGGGC
This sequence comes from Ceratopteris richardii, assembly GCA_020310875.1. NCBI lineage: Eukaryota > Viridiplantae > Streptophyta > Polypodiopsida > Polypodiales > Pteridaceae > Ceratopteris > Ceratopteris richardii. The sequence goes on from CM035413.1 coordinate 172,218,325, forward strand.
AACAGATGCCCAATCCACCTTGGGGTGTAGGGAGGCAGCAGATATCCCATGAAACTTTTGCTACTTTTTGGTAAAGAGCATAACCTCCCCAGAGGAATCTCCTGGCCAAGGAAACAGCCTGCTGAACCTCTTTTTGGAGGGGGACCAAAAGGCTAAGAAATAAACCAATTTAGGGAGAACATAATGATTGAGGATACAACATCTATGGGGTAGGGAGTTGTGAGAATCATACCAAAAAAACAAGTTCTTTTTAAATTTCTCTAAAACCCAATCCCATCTTTGGGCCATTGAGATGTTGAACCCCATAGGGAGGCCAAGCAGCCTGAAAACTTCACCTTCCTTGATGATATCACAACCAAGGTTGGTAATACTATCAAGAATGACATTAGAGGAGGATTTAAAACCAGTTTTGCTGTGGTTGACTTTGGAGCCACTAGCAGTACAAAACAGTTCCAGACATTCAAGAAAAACCTTCAAGGAATCATTGTCAGCTTTGAGAACAACATTAGTATCATCAGCAAACATTTGCAATCAAAGGGGGGAGGGGGAGTTAGGAATTTCAATGCCTTTTATGAGACCTCTATCCAAAGAATCCTTGACCAGCCAACTTAAAGAGTCACTAGCAATGGCAAACACGAGAGGGCAACGGGACAACCTTGTTTTATAGATCTAGAAAGCTTAAAAGGTTCAGAGAGGTGTCCGTTTATCGCAACCCTAGAATAGGCATTACCAAATAGAGTGCTCACAAATTTGATAAAGCGTCTACCTAACCCCAAGTCATGAAGAGATTGCAGAATAAACTCCCACTTAATTCTATCGTAAGCCTTATCAAAGTCTATCTTGAGCAAATAAAATTCGTGCCCACTATGCAAGGCATAATCCATACCTTCCCATAAGGAGATGATAGCATCAAGAATATACCTGCCTTTGATAAAACCTTTCTGCTCAGGAAGGATGAAAAATCTCATCATAGGGCCGAGTCTTCTAGCAATGGTAGAGGAAAAGATTTTATAGATAGTATTCAAACAGGTTATGGGCCTCCAGTTGTTAAGATCTTCCTTGCTGCCTCTCTTGTGAATAAGTCTGATCACTCTAGTGTTGATGTGAGAAGGGAGATATCATTTACTAGCTACTTGGACATACTATAAGAAACCCTTTGAGGCCCAATGAGTCCATATGTGCGTAGCATAAGTACTCGGAATATCCTCGGACTCCATATGCCTAGACCTTGACCACTAACTTGTGACGGCTTGTCACTTGTAGAAACCTTGGCAGCTTGCCTTTTTCTCCCTGGAATACCCATTGACAGCTTGTCATATGGTATAATTGTGCAAAATCACTTACTCCACTAAAACAATTATGCTAATCCAAAAACAATGTGACTATGTCCAACTCTTTGTGCAAGAATACCAAAAATAAATGGAAATCTTTTCCAAGTAGTGTTTTATCTCTAAGCTCAAGTAAATCTGCTTGATTTACTCAGTGTAATGAAATAGAACTCAAGAAAATCTCATCATGATCCATACTGTGAATCCAAGATGATAATCTATCAATGATCTAGACTATGGAACAAGATGTCAATCTGTCAATGATCCAAACTATGGACCAAGATCTCGATGTGTCATATATAATAATCCAAACTATGGATCAAAAGCTTGATCTGTCATATATGATAATCCAAACTATGATCAAAAGCTCAATCTGTCATATATAATAATCCAAATTATGATCAAAAGCTTGATCTATCATATATAATATACAAATTATGGATCAAAATCTCAATTTATCATATATAATAATCCAAAGTATGGATCAAAATATTTCCCATACAAAGTAAATCCTAATCCACTCTCTGAAACCAAATCCATGATGCCAAGTGAAGACGTGCTAAGAAGGTATAGCAACTAGTGGAACTACCATCGCCTTCTCAATAATAACATGCAAGATGTTCGAAGTGGATGAAACTTGCTTTATCTCTGACCACCATCTGATCATCACTATGATCAAATCACAAATCATTCCTAACTAGGAATGAGGTGTCTCAATTTTTCTACTGTAATAATTTGGCACTCCCAGATATAATGAGAACCAAAATGTAAGTCCACTAAATACTCTGAAAAATGGTAAGTAGATGTGTGCACACTCATAGCCCACTAGGCTAAGCATCTAGCTCACCTCATACACACTATGTATGAACCATGGCCTATTCTCAGGCATATCAAATAAAGTAGTACGTACTCTTTGAATTTCTTCTTAATGCAATTGCCTATTCATAGTTCTTATGTGCAAACATTGCCTTTCTGCTTCTAGGCTACTTGCATGCGGACTTTCCATGTTTGCGATCACATACAAAGTGACTGTCTTAACCGGCCCTCTGTTATCTAATAATAAGATGATACAAGAAGATCATATAAATGAACTCCGAATCATATAAAAAAAATACAATCTCAGAGAGTTTTCTCCCATACCATCTATCCTACACCTAGGTAGAATACAAAGTTTGATGTCCCATACCACCAACTTTATACTCCATGTAGCTGCGCGTATGAGATTAAAGTCGAACACTTCTCTCAAAAAATGATAAGAATATCTCGGTGAGTACTCACAACCATAAATAATGTAATGAAATCATGAAGTGTTCCTGAAGTGTTCTTGAAGTGTTTCCTTCCCTTGATGGAAAGAACAAAGTCATTCCTATGACTCTATCACTCATAACTATCTCGAACATCAACTCATCTTGAGTTGAGAACTGAGAAACTTTTTAATAAATCAACTCAACTAGAGTCATGAAGGATGCGGCTTGCATCAGATATCAACTCATGTGACTTGAATCAAATATTAACTCACAAGAAATTGGAATTTATACAACTTGTATGAATCCAATTACATGAATTGAGAACAACTATCAAAGTTCTCCTGTTCCATGCTCTCATGGAATTATATACATTTTTGAAAATTTCGATAGAGTCTCCTCTGTCCTATTGAGAATGTTCACCAAAAACCAATGATCAATCAACAAGTAGCTATGGCATAGCTAGCCCATGGTTATCACACCATCTCAAAAAAAAAAATCATAAAAACCTGTGGAAAGTCTTTTCCTTTCAACAATGCCCCCTGCATAAACAATTTCCAACAGCAGCAGATTAAATCTTACTTTTAACTAACTTTTACTCATCCAAAATCTGTGAAATTTTACAACCTTATGTAACGTTTCTCACGCTTTCATTAGGCACAAAAATTGCTTGATTTGGATATTTGCTCATAGTTTTATGACCATTTTACTAGAAGGGTCGAACAATCGATGACCAATTCTGAAAAAATGTATAGCGTCATCTTCTTGAAGCCCTTAGACTGATTAACGAAATTCCAAATTCCATTTTCTTTGTGCCCAAATCTAGATCAGCTTATCTAGTTTGGTCTCACAAAATTTCAATTCAAAATGAAATCAAATACTCATTCAAAAGTATAATTCTATCTCTGCTACACCTACGCTTAGGTGAGCCTAGAAACACTACTCCCGCACCTTTAAAATATCTTCTAACTATGAAGGTAAATTCCAAAATCCTTCAATTTTGATTATAGCATATTTTCTATACTGGAGTAGCATCTGCAACAAAAATTTTTGAAATTAGAGTTTCCAATATGAAAATATCATGTGCTCATTAGTCACATGTACCACTCTTTGGAAAATCCTCGCCAAAGATTAGTCTGAGAAGAATATATCATTTGACTTATCAAATGATGTCCAATTGCTTCCAAATTTTACTATCATATAGCTGCAACTATCTAAGGTTATTGGTAAATGTTTCATAGCATTTGGACATTTGGATCTTCCACAATGACCAAAATACTAAGCCTCTATACCTACAAAATTGAAAAAAATTATAGAGGCTAAGTTTCACTCTTTTCTTTATATCTCCTAAAAGGAGAAACATTTCATCTTGAAATTTTATACACACCATCTGATGGTGTTTAGCTAATGTTAGAAACAAAAATCTTTCAATTTTAGTAAACAAGCTAAGAGAAACAATCACCTCTATGTGACATGGTCTTTGTTCATTTCACAAATTCCAGAGGCTACTTTTTCATGTGCAGAGATTATTTGAAATTTTAAATGATCTCTAACAATAATTAAACTTATTATCCACAAAGTGCATCTATCAAGCTTTCATTTCCAACAAAAATCATTCCGTTTGGGTTTACTAATCAAGAGAAATGTCCTTTGTAACATGCTTATGTCACTTGTTTCAGGCCTCTATCTCTACTAGCAGCACTTTAGTGCAGAGGTCATTTGACCTATCTAAAAGTCTCAAAATTACTTGAAACATGGTGAGCTTAAAGAATCATGTAAGCACTACTTGCCCTACAAATTTCAATAAATTTGGGAATTCCCTCAAAGAGTAGCATCCAAATCTCTATGAGGCTGCTACCTCACTAACTATTTGCTCGATCATTTTTTTCAAACTTAAAAATAACAAGACATGTTAATCCTTATGATTAAAAAAAACTAACTCATTATCTTGAATGGATTATGTCATGGAGATATACCCATGCATATAATGATCATCTAGATCAATGAAAACCAAATAATCATCCAAATCGTCTCATTGAAAAAAAAATCAACTCTTTACATAGTATCCACCCTTTTGTAAAAGTGAACATCTATGGATGTCATTCTATTCATTGTGCTTCTTGCACATTCATTAGTCTCATTACAACCAATCGTATACAAGCACTTAATACTTGTATTGATGATCATATCCATAGCACTCTTGTGCGGACTCCAGATAAGCGTCTATATCAAGTACATATACTCGCATGAAAAATAGTTTATGTGCTTAAGTGCTACTAGTCAAAAACACATCTTAGTTGCTCTTGATGTATATACCTTATCTTTTACTTTCTAAAGGCATAATTAGCCTATGCCTGGTACCTTGATCACATACCTCACGCTCACCCTAACCAGTCGTGGTGATACATAAAAGTGATGGAAGGAAACACTTCAGGAACACTTCATGATTTCATTACATTATTTATGGTTGTGAGTACTCACCGAGATATTCTTATCATTTTTTGTCTTACTTTTTTTTTCTCTCTCTTTCTTTACTCTTCTCTCTCTTTCTAATCTATTCCATCTCTCTAATCTTCACTTTCATCTTCTCTCTTCCTCTTTGTCCTTCTCTTTCTTTCTCTTTTTCATTCTCTTTCTCTTTCTCTTTCTTTCATTCTCCTTCTTCTTCTCTCTTTCCTTCTTCTCTTTCTTTCTTTCTTCTCTTTGTTTTTTTTCTCTCTCTCTTTCTTTCTCTCTACCTTTCTCTTTATCTCTCTTCATCATCTTCTTCTCTCTCTATCTCTTTCTTTTTTTTCTTTCTTTCTCTTTCTTTTGATCTCTTTATTTCTTTCTCTTTCTCTATTTACTTCTTCCCCTCTCTCTATCTTGTTGACGTGCGCAGCAATTTACTACTCTATGAGAAAAAACGATGCAACAAGTTTCATCACGTGCATGTAGCCTAGTGGAAGAGTCCTATCTTGCTCTACAACAGTTCGAAGGTTCGATTCCTGCCTGTGGACAAAAAGTGGAAATCTTTTAACATTGTATATGACGAGATTTGTACCTTTTGCACTTCGATACTCCTTCGTCAATCAAAGTCGGCTCCGTTTTCTACACGCAAGTCAAAGAAGATTCTCCCTTACGCAGCCACCCGCCATGAATGAAGCTTCGACATTCAAGAATCCTCCATCAAGCTCTCCCCCAAGGTCTCTCTTCTTAAATTCTCTGATACCAAATGTGAGAAGTGGAGAATGACATGCCGGGGACTCACCTCCCAGCCTATTTATAGCCCTTGCATAGTCATCATCTAGAGTTCTCTCTAAGGTCCCTCTACTCATCTGGCCATCATGAGTAGATACCTCATATGAACTCTCTAGCTTTTGGCCTTGGTTATCCCCCGAGCAAGGAACTTCTCGTTCCTCCAAGCATGTACATCTCTGGAATATAACAAATCCCTGGAGATTTACAGGGTTTCAATTTATGGATGGTTTCTTTGATCTCACCGGTAGTGAGGGGCAGGTCGAGAATGGAGCTCAGGCTTTTAGGAATCATTTTTTTCCTTTTTGAAGCAAGAGGAGCTCTGGCCCTCTGTATATCCTACCCCCACTTGGGAGAACCAGAGAAAACATCCATAAAGAAGCTCTTGGCCTCCTATAAAGACTCCTGAATATTCTCCGTAAGACCATCAACTTTCTTTTTCAAGGGAGGGATGTAATCCCTAGCCTTTTGCTTTTTCATCAAGGAGAACATGTGATTGTTATTTCTATCAATCTTCTCACTCCAAAATTCTTTAGAAGAGGCAAGAGAATAACTAGCTTCAAGATACCTCTCTTTGCACAACCTCAAGGAGAGATCATGATACTCTTGGGAGTTGGCATCAAGATGACCTAATCTATCAACAATGGAATGTCTTCGTTTAGCCCTAATTTGTTTGGCTAAGGACTTGAGTTGAGTGAAAAGCTTCTGAATATCTTTGACAGAGTTGGACCAAGCTTGGCTAGGAGAACTTTCCTGCCTAAAGTTACAGCCGAAGATACTTTTGGTGTGGTTCATAACACTAGGAAGCTTAAGAAAGTTACAGTTAATGTGGGGCCATCCAGCTTTAAGATTAGGGTTACCTTTTTTGAAGGTAACCATAAGAGGCTTATGATCGATCATAACCAGAGAGGGGTCCAAATTAACGCAGATGTCCCAACAACCTTGGACAAAAGGGATGCTAGCATAGCATCTATCCAGCTTGGTAGCAAAAAAGGCCTTGCCCGACTGCTTATTGGTCGAGGTCATCCCAGAAGATCTAGATATATCAACTAACTCCAAGGAGTTGCACAACTTAAACCAGCCCTCTTTTTCAACCCCTTTGATCACTTTACCTTTTTCATTCCATCTATCTTTAATGTGAGTCACCATGTTAAAGTCCCAAACTACGATAGCAGGGCCTTGAAGACAATTAATCTCACACCAACAGTCAGAGCGAACAAAGTCGCTATTAACAACATAAACAGAGATGATAGTGATATCAAAAGGGTTACCAAGGGTGACAGAACACCATTGATTAGACGTACTTAGTTTATAATCAATAAAAGCATGAAGGAGATGGAAAGAGACACCAATAACACACCCACCTTTACCAGCACAATGATTAGTGACAAACCATTTATACCTAGAAGAAACTCTTTTGAGGTTGAAGAGGAGAGAGTTACCCCCCACTTTCAACTCCTGCAGACAAATGACATCAGGCTGCTTAGGAAGATTAAGAAGCCAATTGTTAAACATCTTAGCTCTAACAGGGTCTGTGATACCTTTGATGTTACAAGAATCAGACATAGATAACAACATTAAAAGAAGATACATTACTTCCTACTGTTTTTGGTGGGCTTAATCACTGCCAGAGAAGTCTTGACAACCTCTTTCCTTTTGGTTTTAGTAGTGGAGGAAGCCTTTTTAGAGGAATCAGGCTCTTGAGACATTGGTACCATCTCTTCAACATCCATGTGTTCTTCCATCCTATTAATTTTTTCTTGATCCAGAAGATTTATTTCCTGGGAAACCACATGTGCCTGAGTATCCAAGAGAGGGTGTATCTGAACCGGTGGGACTTCTTGAACATCACCAGTAGTGTTCACAGAGTTATGGGGGGGTAAAACAACTTTGTTCTTCTTACCCACCACTTTCCATCCCTGATCATGGTGACTATTGGAGTAGGAGGCCACATTCTCCTTATTAGAATCTGCACAATCATTAAGACCATCAGCTGCACAATCCAAATAGTTTTTATCAGGAACTTGGTTAGCTTTATCCTCGAAAGGATTAGAGATGTCATCCACGGGGATATTGAAAAGATTGTCACACTTAAAGGTCTTCTTTTTAGATTTATTAGCATTTTTCCTAGGCAGTTGGTTAAGGTTACCCAAAGCAGCTTGATCTGAAACTTTATGTTTAGATTCTTCTTGACCTTCCTGTTTGGGGATGAGGGGGCATTCCTTAATAAGATGACCTTGCTTGTAGCAATTATAACAGGCATTGGGCAGGTTTCGATACATGACTTTTTGCACGTGCAACTTCCGACCGCTGGAGTCCTTAATGGCAATGTGAGTTTTGATATCTTTGGAGACATCTACTTCAATAAGTATCTCAAGATCCCACTTAGGATTGATTATGTTATTCCTAGACCTTTGACCTAGAGCACGGCCCAATTTTTTCCCTTGATTTTCCACCCACGGGTAAAAGTCAAGAGGAAGGTCGGGGAACTCAACCTAGACTCGGATTTTAGTAGGTTTGGAACCCTTAGGATTGAATCCAATATGCCACTTGAACAGAGAGATAGGGATATTCTTGATAAGCCATTGGCCCTCAGTCAACACATGTAGAGCACTGTTGGCGAAAAAAAAAAGCAGGTAGTTGTTCGGATAATCTTGCACATGTTTAACCACGACACCTCTTGATTCTCAATTGTCTTTTAACCAAACCCTCATGAATTCTTGTGGGGGTCTTGGCCCGTGACATAATCCTATGATGACTCTGTTGCTAAGATGATCATGCCAGTTATCTAGCGGCATCCTGTCAATCACTAGGGTTTCCTCTTCACAGTCACTATCTTCACTATTAACACAGAATTCGTGTGGGTTACCCTCCTCAGCATTGAGCCTTTCCTCAAGAGACAAGTGCACTTGGGAAGTACTAGGAAGAAGGCTAAGAGGAAAAACATCACCTTGATATCGAGCTTCCTGACGAGCAATATCTACATAGGACCTCTGCAGCGAGTGGGCGTGAGCATCTACGATCTCCTCCGCAGGTTTGAGAGCACTAGCGCTCAACTGCTTGCACATTATGACATCCGCAGGGAGCTGATCTACGATGACCGCAACACTTCCTTCCATCTCAGTGTGTAGCAGCTTGTTAAAATCATCTGCAACAGAGACTTTGTCGTAGTCCGTCAAACCATTACGTAGAGCTTCAAACAGTGCCATGGGAGTCCTTCCCTGTACAATGCACCACGCATATCCCCCTCCAGGCGAGAGGGAAGGAGAAGGGGCGCATGTCCCCCTCTCGATGAGAGGGAAGGGAGGTGGCACAGAGATCAGTATCTCTCCCCTCCAAGGGGAGAGGGGGAGAGTCACGAAAGAGACACCAAAACCCTAGGCATGCACCGTAGGACCCGGCATGCACTCTGTGAATTCAAACAAGAAGCAGCACGTTCACCCCTTCTAAGTTTTGTGTATCTTCTTTTGGGTGAACGTGGATGCTTCAGGGCCGTTCATTTAATCTGGCAGTAACCTAACTTGTTTTTTTTTGTTAAATAAAGGAAGTTCGGCCTTAGCCTAATCTCCCGGACTTTAATTATAATAAAGAGAAAAAGTTACAAGTGAGTGGGACTAGTGCCCATGGGACCCCCCAAATCCCACAATGCAGGGGAGGAGTATGGCAAGCTACAGGGCATTACAAATGAGGCGGATAAAATTATCATCACCCTCATGTGGGACCCATTCGGGTTTCAACTTGTTGTTTTCGAGGAGATAAATACAGTGATGTCTAAATGGTGGGGATCTCTTGAGTCGGGAGATTCTTTTACCTAGGAGAAACAAGGATTTCTCGATCGACCATTCCTTAGGAGTTTGGCCAAAATTGACAGCACAACAATCCCTCCAAATCTTCCAGAGAGCCTCACCTCTGATGGCATTCCACAGCCTCGATGAGCAGCCGATCGCCTCACCCAACATCACTTGTTGCCAGTTGATTTGACTTGCGAGTCTCAAAATTCGGGTCACATGATGCCAGATAACACGGGACTTGGGGCAGTCGAAGAACACGTGAGCTAAATCTTCAATGCACCGATGGCAACGCTTGCACCATGGCGGCACACCACAGATTTTGTTAGCCCTTGCATTGGTCCAGATACCTTTATGCAAGATCTGCCACATGAGAACGGACTTTTTGACCTCAATTAGGGGATGCCAAATAGACATGAATTTTAGCTCCCACCGAAGTTTGGTCCAAGAAAGGCACCATCTCTTGTTAAGGGTGTGGTGAACATCTAAATCCTCTTTGAAGTTGGGGATTCTGGATAGCTTCTTACCATTGCTCCATTTGAGGCCCTCCAAGCAAGGAAGATCCTGACCGCAGAGAAGGAGGGTAGTTGAGCGGTCCTAGGCTAAACACCTGCTTTGAAGAAGAGTCCATTCCTCAGAGGTAACTCTAAGTCTCGGATCCAAATCTTCGAACCTAATCCACTGGCTGGTCTCTTGTTTCCAGAGTTGTTTCCACTGTTTGAACCCCTTGTTCCATAACCGCCTTGTAGTTTGGAGGTTCCAAGACTCCACCCCCCGAATGCCACTGATCGGGAACCAAATAGAGTCATTTTGTCTTATGCCAGCCGCCCACTTCCACTCATCACTGATTCTGATGAACTGTTTGGCCTTGTTCCAATTCTTCCATAAGGAACACACGAGGCTAGAGCCTTTAGGGAAGACCGGGTGGGGGGAGAACAAAAGCGTGAGAATCCCTATGTCCTTCCAACCAGGGTGGCCAACCAAGGTAAGGTCTTCTGTGTTTCTGAAGATCAATTTAGCCCAAGAGGACTCCCTATTGCTCCAAGCCTTGATAAGCCACTTTGCCGCCAACTTATCAGCCAACCCAACAATATCCAAAATTCCCAAGCCCCCTGAGTCTTTAGGGCTAATGCAAGTTTCCCATTTGATTTTGGGAATCCCCCTCCTGTTGGGGTCCCCAGTCCAAAGGAAGTTTCTACAGATTCTTTCCACTTTAGCCAAGTCTTTCTCCTTAGGTCTCCAACACGAGATAAAGTAAATAATTGTAGACAGCATAAATGTGTTAACAACCATAGCACGCCCTGCCAGGTTGACTTGCATACCTTTCCACTGATTCAGCTTCCTATCCAGCTTGGATAGCACCCAGTTCCAGCGTTGGTCCATTGAGATGTCGAATCCCATCGGAATGCCAAGGAGACGGAAGACTTGACCGCTAGGGATAACTTGACACCCCTGATCCACCAACAATTGGGGAGTATGTCCGTTGATTGCTCTAAAAGCAGTTTTAGCATGGTTGATTTTTGAGCCTGATGCCACACAAAAGGTGTGGAGGCACCACCAAAACACCTCAATGCTGTTTATATCGTTATGCACAAAGGCATTCATGTCATTAGCAAAAAGTCTCACAATCAATTGGCCGTGATTTAGAGGTAAGGAAAGACCCTTGAGATTGCCAGCGTCCATGTGATGCTTTAATAGGCAGCTGAGTCCATTCGAGGCGATAGCGAATAGTAATGGAGCCAAAGGACTGCCTTGCCTAATTGATCTTTTTAAACGAATGGGCTCAGAGAGCTTACCGTTGATGTTTATTCTAGTTGAAGCATTTCCAAGAAGAGTGGAAACCATCTTCTTGAACTTTTGGCTGCATCCAAGGTCTTTCAATGATTGAAGAACTTGTTGAGAAAAAGCCAAGCGAGAGAAATAACTCGTAAGCTTAACACAATAGTAGAGGCTAGAGCCATGCTCGATTCCTCATCGAGCTGCATGGCGACACGTTACAGCCATTTATTATAGTCCATACTCTAGAGAGTTCTCGCCAGCCTGCAATAAATCTCGCAATCAGACAAACGAGACACGACAGCTTGTGTCTTGATTTCTACGATCTCCGGCAAGCGTCTGCTTGACTGCTTCTGTGTTGCGTGCTCGCGCAGGAATGCTTTCGGGCTTTCGGGCCCACCTTCTCGAACATCTAGCGATAAAGGAAAGGAGAGGAAAGTAGAAAAGTGCAGCTGGAATAGTGAGTCGGGGCCAAGACAAAATGTCATTCGCAATCAGACAAACGAGACACGACAGCTTGTGTCTTGATTTCTACGATCTCCGGCAAGCGTCTGCTTGACTGCTTCTGTGTTGCGTGCTCGCGCAGGAATGCTTTCGGACCCACCTTCTCGAACATCTAGCGATAAAGGAAAGGAGAGGAAAGTAGAAAAGTGCAGCTGGGATAGTGAGTCGGGGCCAAGACAAAATGTCATTCGCAATCAGACAAACGAGACACGACAGCTTGTGTCTTGATTTCTTTTTTTTTTTAAATAAAGGAAGTTCGGCTTTAGCCTAATCTCCCGGACTTTAATTATAATAAAGAGAAAAAGTTACAAGTGAATGGGACTAGTGCCCATGGGACCCCCCAAATCCCACAATGCAGGGGAGGAGTATGGCAAGCTACAGGGCATTACAAATGAGGCGGATAAAATTATCATCACCCTCATGTGGGACCCATTTGGGTTTCAACTTGTTGTTTTCGAGGAGATAAATACAGTGATGTCTAAACGGTGGCGATCTCTTGACTCGGGAGATTCTTTTACCTAGGAGAAACAAGGATTTCTCGATCGACCATTCCTTAGGAGTTTGGCCAAAATTGACAGCACAACGCTCCCTCCAAATCTTCCAGAGAGCCTCACCTCTGATGGCATTCCACAGCCTCGATGAGCAGCCGATCGCCTCACCCAACATCACCTGTTGCCAGTTGATTTGACTCGTGAGTCTCAATACTCGGGTCACGTGATGCGAGATAACACGGGACTTGGGGCAGTCGAAGAACAGGTGAGCGAAATCTTCGATGCACCGATGGCAACGCTTGCACCATGGTGGCACACCACAGATTTTGTTAGCCCTTGCATTGGTCCAGATACCTTTATGCAAGATCTGCCACATGAGAACGGATTTTTTGACCTCAATTAGGGGGTGCCAAATAGACATGAATTTTAGCTCCCACCGAAGTTTGGTCCAAGAAAGGCACCATCTCTTGTTAAGGGTGTGGTGAACATCTAAATCCTCTTTGAAGTTGGGGATTCTGGATAGCTTCTTACCATTGCTCCATTTGAGGCCCTCCAAGCAAGGAAGATCCTGACCGCAGAGAAGGCGGGTAGTTGAGCGGTCCCATGCTAAACACCTGCTTTGAAGAAGAGTCCATTCCTCAAAGGTAACTCTAAGTCTCGGATCCAATTCTTCGAACCTAATCCACTGGCTGGTCTCTTGTTTCCAGAGTTGCTTCCACTGTTTGAACCCCTTGTTCCATAACCGCCTTGCAGTTTGGAGGTTCCAAGACTCCACCCCCCGAATGCCACTGATCGGGAACCAAATAGAGTCATTTTGTCTTATGCCAGCCGCCCACTTCCACTCATCACTGATTCTGATGAATTGTTTGGCCTTGTTCCAATTCTTCCATAAGGAACACACGAGGCTAGAGCCTTTAGGGAAGACCGGGTAGGGGGAGAACAAAAGCGTGAGAATCCCTATGTCCTTCCAACCAGGGTGGCCAACTAAGGTAAGGTCTTCCGTGTTTTTAAAGATCAATTTAGCCCAAGAGGACTCCCTATTGCTCCAAGCCTTGATAAGCCACTTTGCCGCCAACTTGTCTGCCAACCCAACAATATCCAAAATTCCCAAGCCCCCTGAGTCTTTAGGGCTAATGCAAGTTTCCCATTTGATTTTGGGAATCCCCCTCCTGTTGGGGTCCCCAGTCCAAAGGAAGTTTCTGCAGATTCTTTCCACTTTGGCCAAGTCTTTCTCCTTAGGTCTCCAACACGAGATAAAGTAAATAATTGTAGACAGCATAAATGTGTTAACAACCATAGCACGCCCTGCCAGGTTGACTTGCATACCTTTCCAATGATTCAGCTTCCTATCCAGCTTGGATAGCACCCAGTTCCAGCGTTGGTCCATTGAGATGCCGAATCCCATCAGAATGCCAAGGAGACGGAAGACTTGACCACTAGGGATAACTTGACACCCCTGATCCACCAACAATTGGGGAGTATGTCCGCTGATTGCTCTAAAAGCAGTTTTAGCATGGTTGATTTTTGAGCCTGATGCCACACAAAAGGTGTGGAGGCACCACCAAAACACCTCAATGTTGTTTATATCGTTATGCACAAAGGCATTCATGTCATCAGCAAAATGTCTCACAATCATTTGGCCATCGTTTAGAGGTAAGGAAAGACCCTTGAGATTGCCAGCGTCCAAGTGATGCTTTAATAGGCAGCAGAGTCCATTCGAGGTGATAGCGAATAGTAATGGAGCCAGAGGGCAGCCTTGCCTAATTGATCTTTTTAAACGAATGGGCTCAGAGAGCTTACCGTTGATGTTTATTCTAGTTGAAGCATTTCCAAGAAGAGTGGAAACCATCTTCGTGAACTTTTGGCTGCATCCAATGTCTTTCAATGATTGAAGAATAAAGTCCCATTCCAATCTGTCATACGCTTTGTCGAAGTCGATCTTAATGAATACCAGATCTTGAGCAGACTCCTCAGCAAAAGCAAGGCCTTCCCAAATATCAAGAATTGCTTCAAGTATAGATCTACCTTTGATAAAACCTTTCTGGTCCTCGCACAGCCATGACTTTAAATGACAAGAGATTCTGTTGGCGATAAATTTTGCAATTATCTTGTATCCTGTTTGGAGCATGGTAATCGGACGCCAGTTTTCAATTTTGTTCTTATCTCCCCGTTTGTGGATTAACTTGATGACGCCATTATTCAGGCACTCAGGGAGGGCACCGAAAGAGAGAGCCTCATGCCACACGAGGCGTAGTGGGGTGGCCACTTGATGTTTGAAGGACTTGAAAAACTCATTGGCAAGGCCATCCGGACCTGGACTTTTCCCATTGGGAAGGGCATCAATAACCTCGATAATTTCATTCTCGGAGATGTTAGCATCCAGTAGAGCAATCAAGTTCTGTGGGATTCTGGTTTGAGCAACCCTTGAGATGGTTGCCATGGAGTCGCGTCTGTGGGGGGAAAGAGGAGTCGAGACCCCGAGAAGATTGGTAAAGTGTTCGACGATGATAGATATATTCTCCACTTCCGTGCAACATTCAGTTCCATTGTTATCGACCAATAGGGGGATGGATTCCCTAGCTTGTTTCCTTTTGAGGATGTTACACATCTCTTTCGTTGGTTTGTCGGCCTTCCCTGCCCACCAATCTTTGAAGAAAATTTGAAGATTTTTCCTTTGAACCTCCTCCTCTAATCTTAGTCTTCCCCTGATTTTCAAAAGACCTTGTTGGCAGTGTAACTTACCTTTGTTCACCTCTTCTTCAAGCCGTGAGAGCCTCCGGTACACCGTTTCTCTTCTTTTTTTTCGGATTTCTCTTATAGCCTTTTGAGTCCTGATTAGGATTTTTCGAGTCCTTTCTACTGCGCTTCTCCAACACTTAGCCGGTTCATTACAGTAAGCAAAGGCTTCCATCCACACCTCAGAAATTTCTTGGTGGACAGAGGGGAGGGAAAACGATGTCTGACAAGCATGAAACCAAGGAGCTTTCTGAAACATGGGAATCAGTTTGAAAGACATAGTAATCGGATAGTGGTCTGAGATAGTCAGGTCCATGTGTTGGGAAATCGAAGGAATACCCCACTGAAGGATGGTGTTCTGATCGATGTAGCATCTATCAAGTCTTGCTTTCCTCAAAGAGTCCCCCGACTGGAGATTCGACCAGGAGAACCCCTTCATGTCTTTCACCTTGACCAGGTCGAGATGGAGCTTGATTTTATCCCATATCTCTTTCTCCTGACCGTCAATAATTTTTCCTTTGTTATTCCATCGGTCCTCAGGAAACTCAACCATGTTGAAGTCCCCACAAATCAGAACATTGTGTGAAAGGGAGTCGAGGGAAGCCCAAGTATCCATTCTATCTGCTTCACCATTAGGGGCATAAATTGAGACCACAGTGAACTGGAAAGGGAACCCGAAAGAGGCAGCAATCCAACGATGATTCCGACCTTCAAAAGTCGAGGTCACATTGCGAGACAAGGAGTGACTAATGCCGATAGAAGCACCCCCCGTCCCTCTAGGGTGAGAAGTGGAGAACCAAAGGTGGTTCGGAGAAATGCATTTAAGCCGTTTTTGGAGATCCTCTCCGTCGATTTTAATCTCTTGTAAGCAAATAAAGTCAGGGGCGAAGCACATGTCTTTGAACCACTGGCCAAGAATCGAAGCTCTTGATGGGTCAGACAGATCCCTGACGTTTAGAGATGTGAATTTCATTAGTGATGGTTGCCCTCTTTGAGGGGAGGGACCCGATCTTTTTTCTTCTTGTGGTCTTCTTTTTTCCTCCCTACTTCTTGACTTAGGATCCTACTCTTGAGGGGGCTCTTCCAAGGCATGCCGGAAGGTTGTTTTCCTTTAAGCTTTGGCTTTTGTTGCGGTAACCTTGGAAAGCATACCGGGAGGGTAGGACCAAGAGAGGAGCTTTCGCTGTCTGGGTTGTCTTCATTGCTGGTAGTGAAGCCTTCCTCTTTACTCGTGGTATAACCTTCTTGGTTGTCTTCTTTGCTGGTAGAGCACCCAAGGGTATTATCAGTGGGGTCTTCTTCAAAATGGTTGTCCCCTGGGAAGTCGACCTCATTAATCTCTTTTTCTAGGTTACAGTATATGTTATTCGAGGGGGCAACTGTCGTAGTATTCCTTGCTGTTGATCTTCGAGGGCTAACTTTCCTCCTGCGTCTCACTTCAGTGAATCCTTCTGAATCCGTCTCAGCAACGCGAGTTCCCTCTTCTTCCTCCATTGGAGGGGGATGACCCCGAGTGTCATCTTGGGGGAGAGGATCTAGGGTCCCATCTGGTTTAAGCTTGTTTTTATTGGTACTTTTCTCCAGGGGACAGTCTTTGATCCTATGACCTTGATGCCCGCACCGGAAGCACGCGTTTGGCAAATTCTTATAAGTAACCTCTTGTGTCCAGGTTTTACCATCTCCACAGTTTATGGAGATTTTCGAGGGAAGGACCTGGTTCAGGTCTGTTTCAACGCAAATCTGCGGATGCCATCTTGCATTGAAAGAATGTTGAGCACCATCGTAGATTAACCCCCCAACATCCTGTCTTGAGGCCATCGGGCGACCGATCGGAGAGACGATTTCACTAAGAAATCCATACAGGAAGAAAGGCAGATTGGGAAGCTCCACCCAAAGCGGGTAACGAAGAGGCTTTGATCTGTTCGGGACAAAGTCTGGGGTCCACTTAAAAAGGCAAAGGGTGGACCGGCCCACTTGCCAAGAGCCGGCTTGCAGGGCTTGGAAAGCCATCTCTTCGTTCTCAAATACTAGAAGCAGGTGATTCGCCGGCAGGAATTGACATTTCGACACAATTAGGCCGTGCGGGAACCACTCCTTGCGAAGCCAAGTTCTCACACATTCAAGAGGGGGCCTAGGGCCAAATATTTGACCAATCAGGCAAGTTTTCATCAGTTCTTCTTGCTTTGCCGCCACAGACTCCTTGCATAAAGAGACCTCTGGGGGCGCGACGTCCACTGGGATGGACTCCATCTCAAGGGGGGAGACGGAGTGAGGGGGAGCCACATTGTTCATGACAAACGAGGGAATAAGGGTCGACATCTTAATGACCAAAATCCCCCCCCCCCAACACCACTTTGAATTTTGGTTATGCATAAATGAATCCCCCAACACCAGGAGAAAGAGCACCTTGCTACTGATTTAAGGTTCCTTGAATGCCATTTTATCCCAATTCATAAGTAATTTGAGTTAAAGTGAAAGCTCTTAGCGAACAGCTATTACGAACTTGAACTCAAAAGGAAACTTCCTATCAACTTGCCTTGCACCGTCTCCCGGACTTTAATTAAAAACTGTTCTTTTTTTTCCCTTTCTTTATTACTCTCTTTTCTCTTAAAAAAAAAAAAAACGATTTTTGAGCGCTTGACCCTACCACGTGGCAGCAAAAAGGTTTGGAATGGCTTAAATAAAGCACAATCAACGCGTCGGCTGAATCATAGGGCCGCTAGAAAGAGAATACACCACAGATATCACGATAGACCAGCCAGGAGAGAGAAAGGTCAAACACCCCAGGTATCGCGATAGACCGGCCAGAGATTGTGTCGCGATAGACTCTGAGTGTCGCGATAGACCGAGAATCGCGATAGACCAAGTGGGCGCGTGGCGTGATCCTTCGTGTGTCGCGAAAGACACGCAGAGTATCGCCATAGACACCCTGAGTATCGCGATAGACCGCTGTTGTCGCCCTGTTGGGTCGGGACCAGACCTCTGCCGCCGCTACGACTGGCTGGTTGTTACCTTCTCTCCTCTGTCCCTGCTATTCCATCGTCGCTTTGGTGTTGATTCATATTCTAGATTGAAAGATTATGTGCATGCATCTGTTCTATACCGTAAGACGACGACGAGCGCATGACGTTGGTATGCCATGCGTGTGCACAACGAAGCTCATAAAGGTACTTCACTGCAACGGCGGAGCAGCTACAGCAGTTGGCGATGGCGAAACAGCTTCAGTCTCAGTTGGCGATGGTGTAGAGCTTCAACGCCTTCGTGTCTTGATTTCTACGATCTCCGGCAAGCGTCTGCTTGACTGCTTCTGTGTTGCGTGCTCGCGCAGGAATGCTTTCGGGCCCACCTTCTCGAACATCTAGCGATAAAGGAAAGGAGAGGAAAGTAGAAAAGTGCAGCTAGGATAGTGAGTCGGGGCCAAGACAAAATGTCATTCGCAATCAGACAAACGAGACACGACAGCTTGTGTCTTGATTTCTACGATCTCCGGCAAGCGTCTTCTTGACTGCTTCTGTGTTGCGTGCTCGCGCAGGAATTCTTTCGGGCCCACCTTCTCGAATATCTAGCGATAAAGGAAAGGAGAGGAAAGTAGAAAAGTGCAGCTGGGATAGTGAGTCGGGGCCAAGACAAAATGTCATATGACAGCCAAAATTTTGCTTTTACTTTCAGAAGAGGAATTTTGACATGTTTATATAAGGCATATACATATAATATATACACAGATATACAAAAACTGACAGGCAAAATGGCCAATGACAGGTCAATTTTAGGCCCTCAGTCGTGGTGCAGGTCGCTTCACTACGCAACGCACATAGTTTTTTATATAAAAGGAAGTTCGGCCTTAGCCTAATCTCCCAGACTTTAATTAAAATAAAGAGAAAAAGTTACAAGTGAATGGGACTAGTGCCCATGGGACCCCCCAAATACCACCATGCAGGGGAGGAGTATGGCAAGCTAGAGGGCATTACAAATGAGGCGGATAAATTTATCATCACCCTCATGTGGGACTCATTTGGGTTTCAACTTGTTGTTTTCAAGGAGATAAATACAATGATGTCTAAACGGTGGAGATCTCTTATCTCAGGAGATTCTTTTACCTAGGAGAAACAAGGATTTCTCGATCGACCATTCCTTAGGAGTTTGGCCAAAATTGACAGTGCATCGCTCCCTCCAAATCTTCCAGAGAGTCTCACCTCTGATGGCATTCCACAACCTTGATGAGCAGCCGACCGCCTCACCCAACATCACCTCTTGCTAGTTGATTTGGTTCGTGAGTCTCAATACTCGGGTCACGTGAGGCTAGATAACACGAGACTTGGGGCAGTCGAAGAACAGGTGAGCTAAATCTTCGATGCACCGATGGCAACGCTTGCACCATGGCGGCACACCACAAATTTTGTTAGCCCTTGCATTGGTCTAGATACCTTTATGCAAGATCTGCCACATGAGAATGGACTTTTTGACCTTAATTAGGGGGTGCCAAATAGACATGAATTTTAGTTCCCACTGAAGTTTGGTCCAAGAAAGGCACCATCTCTTGTTAAGAGTGTGGTGAACATCTAAATCCTCTTTGAAGTTGGGGGTTCTGGATTGATTCTTACCATTGCTCCATTTGAGGCCCTCCAGGCAAGGAGGATCCTGACCGCAGAGAAGGCGGGTAGTTGAGCGGTCCCATGCTAAACACCTGCTTTGAAGAAGAGTCCATTCCTCAAAGGTAACTCTAAGTCTAGGATCCAATTCTTCGAACCTAATCCACTAGGTGGTCTCTTGTTTCCAGAGTTGTTTCCACTGTTTGAACCCCTTGTTCCATAACCGCTTTGCAGTTTGGAGGTTCCAAGACTCCACTCCCCTAATGCCGCAGATCCGGAACCAAATAGAGTCATTTTGTCTTATCCCAGCCGCCCACTTCCACTCATCACTGATTCTGATGAATTGTTTGGCCTTGTTCCAATTCTTCCATAAGGAACACACGAGGCTAGAGCCTTTAGGGGACACCGGGTGGGGGGAGAACAAAAGCGTGAAAATCCCTATGTCCTTCCAACCACGATGGCCAACTAAGGTAAGGTCTTCCGTGTTTCTGAAGATCAATTTAGCCCAAGAGGACTCCCTATTGCTCCATGCCTTGATAAGCCACTTTGCCGCCAGCTTGTCAGCCAACCCAACAATATCCAAAATTCCCAAGCCCCCTGAATCTTTAGGAGTTTCCCGTGAGTTTGCCCGAGCAAGGTTCATGACACCTTGAGATGGCATACAACTTCATGCTCGCCTTCGTGTTCGTGAAGATTATTTGTGGATGTGCATCCTATACTCATCCGAGACGGCACTAGGTAGGTATGGTGCAATAAAGAATTGCTTAGTACATTAATACGAGACGGCACCGGTTGGGAGTTCTGCAATAGACAAGCCGACTTGTTCCACATTCTCAGCAGCCCCTTCTGTGCTTCTTCTTTCGCCTGGACGTGGATGCTCCACGACCGTTCGCTCTTTGTTTAATGTAACCGAAACCTGTTGAGAAAACGCAAAGCAGGAAAAAATCTCTTAAGGTGCACGTAACAGTAAAGCCATGCAAATGGCGAGGGAGACTATGGAGTTCAGAAAGCCAAGATGCAGTAGATCGAGTACAATATAACACCTTAGACATCGTTTGCATTTAAAACTCTACCAACAGACGTCAGAGGTCCGTCGGGGCAGTTGAAAGGGTGTGCTCTACTGGCCACATCTTCGGCCTCTCCAGTGCTCCACTGAAGGTTCAAGGTAGAAGACTCTCCATTGAAGGTCAACGGTAAAGACCTTCAGATCGATTAGGTGTGAGCCCTTCAATGTGGGGGTAAAAGGGTCTTCTTTGGATGCATAACAAGGAAAATTTAGGAGCTATTTGTAGGCTTAGTGGCTATTTTATGAGGTTCCCTGAAAAAAAGGCTCTTTTTCAATGTTTAGCATCTCAATAAAGTATAACGTTGAGGAATCCAAAGTAGATTTAGTCTCCATTGCTCCATGGATTTGGTGTCGTTTTATAGCATGGATTCTCTAATGTTGGCAATTTTTCGGATATTTCAATAGATAAGCCTGTGGTTTCTAAGACATATTATAAAAGTAGATCCAAGGCGCTAATATCTAACATAATCAAAAGGAGAAGGTACTAAGAGTAATATTATGCATAACGTAGTAGCTATGTGTATCGATCCACGCATACAATAAACGAGGTCTGCGAGTTTCTTCTCAATATACGTATATATTTGAATCCATCAAGAGTTGGTGAGTTAAATCAACATAGCATGCACGAGACGTTACATGCAGAAGAACTATCCAAGGAGAGGCCTAGATGGCCAATGACCAAGCCCCGTATTTCTTTACTTGAAACTCTAGTAAGGATTGTAATGTTTTGCACATAGACACCCGACTTACAACTAAAGAATTTTTAAAGAGATCCTATATTTTTTATTCTAGCTGAAAAATATTATTATCTATATTTGAAAAACTTAAGTTTTTTAAATGCAACACGAAAGATATTTTTTAATGAAAAATATTAATATCTATATTTTATCCGTTACTTCAAATGATTTCATAAGGAGTAATAAAGTTCGAGATCGACCTAGAAGTTGGGAAACGATCTACCAACCATGGACACTTTGGAGGTCAATTCTCTTATGGGAAAATGACTATGGGGGAAATTCCTTGGTGTCCTCGTGACAACGAAGAAGAGTGACAGGATGGATCGGCAAGAGATACCACTGAAGAAGCTTAAGTCAAGATGTTTTCTGCATATGTTGCAAACACACCAATTATTGATGGGATTTGCAGACACGCAACACTTGATGGAGAAGTCATAGGATAAATAACTCCACGTAGAGTCACAAGAACAAAACTTCAAATCAATTTGAATGTAGAGATTGATAGTTTATTGCAAATGGTGCACACACATAAGGGCACAAGTGAAGAAAACACGTGTTACATATAAAGGGTCGTCCCACATGGTCTACATAAAAAAGGCGAGATTAAGAGATGGTAGAAAAGAGGCATTGAGAGAGGTGATTGCATGTAAACCTCCATGACCTTGTTTTATAATGAGGGGGCTGATTGCCACATGAGGGGAATCCCAAGCGCTCTTGTTCTTTGAGCTTCAAGGTTGGATGAACAACAGCGCCCCTTTTTATTGAAGGCTCTAATGGTAGGATCCTTCATGAACAAAAATTTTATTTATGAGAACCTCTCTAATGCGTGTTTCAACTGCTAAAAATAAGGGCATTTGGTAAAAGATTGCCCATTGCTTGCTCATAATGTTCTCCTCAAGACGAATCTAAACCAAAACCTCTTCCAAATTTTCTAAGACCATCTCCCAAATGCTAGATATAAATAATTCCATTTCAGAATTGAAAAAAAGAAAGGTAATAAATGGAACAATACCTATGAAGTCCTTCTTGATAAAGTTGTTAACCCTTTTGTTGATTTTAATGGATTTGATAATCTTGCTGAGACTAGTAAGAAGGAAAATTTACCTAATGTCATTAATAATGTCGATTAACAAGATATGAATCAATAGTAAAATCAAGCTCCTCCTAACGGAATGTTGTTCCTAACTTTAACTCTTCAGCTCGTTATGGTCTTCTAGAAAATATATTTGATGAGGAATCAAACAATCATGATCTATACAAGATAAATGAAATGCATCATAATGGAACACTCATGGAGGATGTCCAAATGACTCAATGTGATGAGGTGACACTGTTCTGAATTATGGAACTTGTTGAACAAGGAATTGTTAAAGTGTTAATTTATTAATGTATTAATGTGCTTTGATGTTTTTGATATAGTGTTGAAGATAACTGTACAAGCTCATTTTCATATGAGCCATGCTTGGATAAATTTAACAAATATAAAGATAAAGAAAAAGTAGAGGAAAAAAAGGAAAAATAATAAAAGGAAAAAGTCTAGTCAAAATTCATGATGAGTAAGAGATACAATATCTTGCCTTGTAATTAGTAGCATGTAGTGGAGAAAGTGGTGCGTTAAGAAGAAGGCACAAACTTCTTCACATGCCCATTGGTTATAAAAGTGAAGTGGGAGCACATTCAAAACAAGGTGAGAAAGAGGCAAGAGCTCTCAGTAGTTGGATCTAGCCATTTTGTCATTTTTGTCTTCCCTTAGACTCCTTCCAGCCGCACGTCAGTTTGTACATAGTTCTATTGCAAAGCTCATAGCTCAGTGCATATGTAACCATTTTGTGAGTTTAAACATTCATTGGAATGCTTATCTTGTGTAATTTCTGTATATCAAATATCTCTTTGAAAGCTTATGTAGTTTGTGAGATATCAGTGAAAGAGTGAAGTCTAGTTTTTTAGTATACCTGTTTAGATAGGTAGTCTATTTTGGTTAGTTAACTTTCTTGACCAAAAAATATCCAAACTACATGATTTTTGTCTTGTTGGAAAGCTCTTGGCATCTACGTTCACTGTCCCAAATATCACATTGAGATCGTTTATATTCTGTGAGATATCTGTTACATAGTAAAGTCTAGTTTTATAGTGTACTTATATGTGCAGGTGGTCTATCTTTGTGAGTTGTTTTTCCTGATCAAAACTCATCCAAATTACTTGTTTTTTATCTTCTTGGAAAGATATTTGTGTCTAATTTCTTTGTACCAAATACCTTTCTCAAAGGATATATATTCAGAGAGTTATCAGTCCGAGAGTGAAGCTCAGTTCTTTAGCATATCTGTGTGGACAGGTAGTTCATCTTTGACAGTTGTGTTTGCTAATCAAAACTTGTCCAAATTAAGTCATTTATAACTTGTTAGAAAGCTTTCTTTGTCTAATTTGATTGACTAAAGTCTCAAGTCCATTTGAGTTTTGTATTGAGAGCAGAAAGCTATCTAAGGTGAAGATGTTTGTCTAAGTGCTCGACATACAAGGGCTCACTACACACTTCCGTTGCGCATAGGAGAACTCATTCTCCACAGTTGGTATCAGAGCGAACTTGGTGCTGAAGGTTCATCATCAGAGGTGGAGTTGAAGCAAAGCAAAAGAGGAGCTACGAAACAAGAGGGAGCTTCACAAACGCAAGAGGAAAGTACTATAACTATTCGAGGTAACTCTCAAAGTCTTTGATACTCTTCAATGGCTGACTTGGGTCAACAAGTAGAGAAGTTGGACAAGGATAACTATCCCGTGTGGAAGTTTAGAATGACCAACTACCTAATGGGCAAAGGCTTATGGGGTATTGTGAGTGGCGATGATGTTCAACCTCAAATCAATCAAGCTATGGCTACCGAAGTCCAAAGGAGGCAAGCAAAAGAATGGGAAGAGAGGTATAGGAGAGTCATGTTCCTCATTTTGCAAGTCATTACTAATGCCATGGTAGGGCATATTCAACATCTAGAGAAAGCTAAGGATGCTTGGGAAGCTCTTGAAAGGATGTATTCAACAAATACCAAAGCTAGGAAACTTCAACTCAAGAATGAGTTGAACAAAATCAAGAAAAGTTGGAGTCAATCCATAGCTGAATATACTTTGAAGATTAAGGAGCTAAGCGATGCTTTAGCTTCTATTGGCACAACGGTTGAAGACGAAGATCTTGTGTGTTATACTCTCAATGGCTTGAGAGAAGATGAAAGATGGAAGCCTTTTATAACTTCCATTAACTTGAAAGATGTATATCCAGGTTTTGAACAACTAATCCCTCATCTTGTCACAGAAGAGCTTAGCTTGGGTGGTCCCAAAGGAAAGGACAGCCACAACCAAATGTTATATGCAGGTCGAGGTAAAGGAAGAAACTCAAGAGGAGGATCAAGAGGAAAAGGAAGAGGTCACAACCACTCCAACTACAATCAAAACAATTCGGAAGACAACAAGGATGCATCAAATGCCAACACACAAGGAAGAGGTCGAGGTAGAAGTAGAGGAAGAGGCCGAAGATCCTACAATTCTCATAAAGGTATAACATGCTATCATTGTGCTGAAGAATGGAAGACCAAATGGAGGCAATCAAAGGAACCAAAGCAACTATGCAAGCACCTCAAGTGAAGGAAGCAAGGACACACTACTTGCAATGAGACATGAGTATAGAAGCTCTTGTGAAGATGACAAAAAATGGTACATTGATTCAGGTTGTAGCAACCATATGTCATGCCAAGGAAGTTTGTTCACTAATCTACAGGTACCAAGTGGAAAAGGATGTGTTGAAATAGGTGATGATACTCAACACATGATTGAACATATTGGAGATATAAGGCTTGGAGATACAAGCAGAGCAAAGGTACTATCTAATGTTCTTCATGTTCCTACAATTTCAAAGAACTTGATTTCAGTAGGACAAATGGTAGAGAAGGGTTATCATGTCATATTCAATGAGAATGGGTGCTTCATAAAGAATCCAAAGGAAGGCTTCAAGGTCATTGCTCGAGGTAGAAGAGAAGGAAGGATGTTCACTTTGGATGTCCAACATCCACATGGAAAGGTCATGTACATTCAATGTGGGAACAAGAAGATTTCAGAGCTGGACTTATGGCACAAAAGAATAGGACACATCAACATTCCAAAGCTGAAGGACATGAGCAAACATGAAGTGGTAAGAGGTCTTCCAAAATTTAATAGCATTGGACTACATGAGTTATGTGAAGTTTGTCAACTAGGAAAGCAAACGAGGAAGCCATTCAAAACGAGCAATTATGTGGCTCCAAATGTCTTGGACTTGATACATACGGATGTATGGGGAGCAACCCAAGAGGCATCAATGGCTGGTAATAGATTTTTTGTCACCTTCATTGATGATCACTCAAGAAAGGTATGGCTGTTTTGTATGAAGCAAAAATCAAAGGTGTTTTCTATATTCAAAAGATTCAAAGCTAAAGTTGAAAAGGAAACAGGAAGGTCTCTCAAAACCTTAAGGTCCGATGGTGGAGGAGAATTCTCAAAAGAATTTTCAGATTTTCTACAAGAGAATGGGACCAAAGGGCAATTCACTTGTAGGTATACACCTCAACAAAATGGAGTAGCTGAGAGGAAAAATAGGCAAATTGCTGAAATTGCAAGAGGCATGCTCAACGAGATGAAGGTACAATTGTACTATTGGGTTGAAGCTACCACAACCACCATTTACTTGATGAATAGGTGCACAACATCGGGAATACATCACTTGACTCCAAAAGAGGTATATTCCGGTAAGAAACCTGATCTTACACACCTCAAAGTGTTTGGATGTGTTTGCTTTGTTCATATTCCACAAGAAGTTAGAACAAAGATGGAACCAAGATCAGAAAAATGCATTTTCATCGGCTACTCGACGGAGCAAAAAGGATACAAGTGTTACAACCTTAGAACAAAGGAATTAAGAGTCTTGTGAGATGTGGTCTTTGATGAACTAAGACCATGGTATGAAGATAAAGGAAAGGAAAAGATTCTTGAAGAAGATTGTGATGATTATGCAGGAACAAATCAAAGAGAAGTTCAACAATCAAGCACAAAGGCTTTAGGTCCAGAGGCATCTACATCAAATGAAGAATGTTCAACATGGAGGGGGAGTCATTCTTTGTCTCCAAATTCAGCTCATAGTAGAGCCAAGGAGGCAAGTGCTACTCCAAATAGTGAGGTAGATGAAAGTGAAGAAGAATATGAAGACGTAATCACTCCGATGGTAAGGTTGAATAGGTTAAAGAAGAAACTTTCTAAAGGAAATGAAAGAAGATCTTCAAGGACAAGGTATCCAACTCAAAGGTTGAGTTATGATAGTTTTATGGCGACACATTTTGCATACATGATGCAGGTTATCAAAGACAAAGAGCCTGAGACATATGAAGAAGCTTGCACACAAAAGGAATGGAAGAAAGCTATGAAAGAGGAGATCAAAGCTCTCAAAGATAATCACACATGGGAGCTAGTGCCAAAGAAAGAAGGTATGAAGATTGTTCCAAACAAATGGGTGTTTAAAGTAAAGAGGAATGCTGATGGTTCACTAGCTAGATATAAAGCTAGATTAGTTGCCAAAGGATTTAAACAAACACAAGGCATAGATTATGATGAAGTTTTCAACCCCGTTGCAAAGATGGGAACTATCAGAACCTTAATTGCAATTGGTGCTTCAAGGAGATGGCCATTATATCAACTCGACATCAAAAATGCTTTTCTTAATGGAGAACTACAAGAAGAGGTATACATGAGTCAACCGGTTGGATTTGAAGATGAAAACCATCCAGATTTTGTTTGCAGGTTGAACAAGGCACTTTATGGCTTGAAGCAAGCACCAAAAGCATGGAATCAAAGATTGGTAGAGTATCTAACTAAGTGTGGATACAACCCAAGTAGTGCAGATCCTTCGTTGTACATGAAGAAGGAAGAAAATAGAGAGGTATATATTTGCATATACGTCGATGAACTCATCATAATAGGAAATGATGTTACAGGGATTAAAGATATCAAAAGGAAGCTTGGTAAGGAGTTTAAAATTTCAGATCTTGGAGAGCTGAAATATTTTTTAGGAATTGAAGTTGTTTATGGAAAGAGTGGCATCTACTTGATGCAAAGGAAGTACTTGTTGGATGTTCTTTTCAGATTTGGAATGAGTGAATGCAAACCAAACACTCAACCCATGGACACAAATACAAAGATTTGTTCAAATGATGGAGAACCATTGGAAGATGTAACGACATACAGAAGAATTGTAGGATCATTGATCTATGCAAACATTACAAGACCTGATTTGTCTTATGTTGTTGGTGTACTTTCTCAGTTTATGCAAGCCCCGACAAGTGAACACTCAAATTCAGCCAAGAGAGTGTTGAGATACATAAAGCATACAATTAATCATGCTTTGTTTTATACGTTTGATGAAGAATTGCAGGTCAAAGGCTTTAGTGATGCTGATTGGGTAGGTTCAAAGGAAGATAGAAGATCAACTTCAGGTTATGTGTTCATGATAGGAAGCAAACCTATCACATGGAGCTCAAAGAAACAACCTACTGTTTCACTTTCATCTATGGAGGCGGAATATAGAGGATTAGCATTTGCCACATGTGAAGCAATGTGGATTAAAAAGCTTTTGGATGATCTTGGAGTGAAAGTTGGAACCATCCCTATATAGGGTAATAACATGTCAAGCATTTACTTGGCAAGCAATCCTATGTTTCATGCAAGGAGCAAGCACATACAGATCCACTACCATTATGTAAGGGAGAAGGTGCTGAGCAAAGATGTGGAGATAAAGTTCATCAGAACCAAAGAGCAGGTTGCAGATATATTTACAAAGTTCTTAGATGCTTCTAAACTCAAAGGCTTCAAGGATGTGATAAATTTGCAGGACATGGATGAAGATAACTCCCAAATGAGCTTGAGGGGGAGTGTTGAAGATAAATGTACAAGCTCATTTTCATATGAGTCATGCTTGGATAAATTTAACAAATATAAAGATAAAGAAAAAGTAGAGGAAAAAAAGGAAAAATAATAAAAGGAAAAAGTCTAGACAAAATTCATGATGAGTAAGAGATACAATATCTTGCCTTGTAGTTAGTCGCATGTAGTGGAGAAAGTGGTGAGTTAAGAAGAAGGCACAAAATTCTTCACATTCCCATTGGTTATAAAAGTGAAGTGGGAGCACATTCAAAATAAGGAGGCAAGAGCTCCCAGTAGTCGGATCTAGCCATTTTATCATTTTTGTCTTCCCTTAGACTCCTTCCAGCTGCACGTCAGTTTGTACACAGCTCTGTTGCAGAGCTCATATCTCAGTGCATATGTAACCATTTTGTGTGTTTAAACATTCATTGGAAAGCTTATCTTGTTTACTTTCTGTGTATACAATATCTCTTTGAAAGCTTATGTAGTTTGTGAGATATCAGTGAAAGAGGGAAGTCTAGTGTTTGAGTATACTTGTGTAGATAGGTAGTCTATTTTGGTAAGTTACGTTTCCTGACCAAAACATATCCAACTTGCATGATTGTTGTCTTGTTGGAAAGCTCTTGGCATCTACTTTCAGTGTCCCAAATATCTCACTGAGATCATTTATATTCTGTGAGATATCTATTAGATAGTAAAGTCTAGTTTTTACAGTGTACTTATATGTGCAGGTGGTCTATCTTGGTGAGTTGCGTTTCCTGATCAAAACTCATCCAAATTACTTATTTTGTATCTTATTGAAGCTATTTGTGTCTACTTTCCCTATACCAAATATCTTTCTCAAAGGATATATATTTAGAGAGTTATCAATCCGAGAGTGAAGCTCCATTCTTTAGCATATCTGTGTGGACTGGTAGTTCATCGTTGACAGTTGTGTTTCCTAATCAAAACTTGTCCAAATTAAGTCATTTATATCTTGTTAGAAAGCTCTCTTTACCTACTTTGATTGAATAAAGTCTCAAGTCTATTTGAGTTTTGTATTGAGAGTAGCAAGCTATCTAATGTGCAGATGTTTGTCCAAGTGTTGGACATACAAGGGCTCACTACACACTTCCGTTGCGCATAGGAGAACTCATTCATAGTTTATAGATAAACCCACTTATAGGGGTTCAATTTTTCAAAAGTAAAATTAGTGGTTAGGATATGGATCATTGTAGACTATGATTTCTATTATTAAAAGCAAAGGCTCTCTACAAAAGAGACCAACTTTTACTTTCATGCATGCTTTTTGAAGCCCCTCTAATGTAACCACTATTTTCTACATAATCAAAGAATCGTATAAATACATGTACTTTGTGGGCTATCAAAATAGAGTGCCTTGGGGGAGATTGCACCCAATACCATGTTCTATCTCTTCTCCTCATGTATCTATTTTTCTGTGTGTTTTCAACATTTCTAACCTCTATTTGCGCATGAATTAAGATCCTTATAACAGTGGTATCAGAGCTCTGTGTGCATCATTATTGAGTGGTTTATTTCCGTTTATTTTGGCATTTGATCTTTGTTTCATTGTTCTCTATTCCTGATATGAGTTTGATTCCAATTCCATTTTCATTTCCAATTTGGATTCTGTTTCTCATTTTGATTCTTAATTCGGTTCCGATTTCGGTTCCGATTCTGGTTCCAATTCCGATTCTAGTTATGATTTCTGTTTTTGTTTTAGTTTCGGTTCCTATTCTAGAACGAGAACCTATGTTTACTCCTTTGACTTACTCCAAGGCATCGACTAAGACATAGAACGTAGGCATAACTAATGCATTACTTTGGCATCTTTGGCTTCCCTTGCACCCATGTCTCCCATGGTGTCCTTGGCAACCGTTGGTAGTCATGGGCTATGCATGAACCTTTTTTAATTTATGAGTGGCGATAAGGAGTTTTATATTCACCAAGGAAGGAGGATTTGAACCCACAATCTCACTCTCACAAGGGAAGTGTTTTACCACTACACTATCTCTTTGTGTTGTCACTCTAGTTCTCTTTTCTTAT
Source organism: Ceratopteris richardii (assembly GCA_020310875.1). Classification (NCBI taxonomy): domain Eukaryota; kingdom Viridiplantae; phylum Streptophyta; class Polypodiopsida; order Polypodiales; family Pteridaceae; genus Ceratopteris; species Ceratopteris richardii. The sequence continues at coordinate 172,248,794 of CM035413.1, forward strand.
ATTTAAGACAACTTGCTATATATATATATATGATTTGATTCACCACTACAAGAACCTCAAAGTCTACTACTATTTGAGAGATCTCAACAAGGTGGTTATGTTCAACTGTACAAGATACTATAATTTTTCTCCATCAAGGTATTGATTCAATCGCTATGGATGAGAGAAATGATGTATTCTATTTGTTGGCTATTAAGGATACATTGGATGGTACTAATTATCCATTGTGGGAATATAGGATGCATTACTTATTGGTAGCAAAAGGATTGTGGAATATTGTGCAGGTTGTCAAAATACCTCCTATTACAATTGCAAATACATTTATTAAAGGTGACATTGATGGCATTGAACATGATGATGTTCAAATTCTGGATCATGCTGAAGTTCTATTGCACCTACTGCAAAGTAACTTCGTTGGGATAGTAGAGATTCTCAAACACATGCATTATTAGCTTTGACTATCAAATATCCTAATATCCCTCACATTTTCTCTTGCAAATTAGTAAAGGATGCTTGGGATATACTTACCACCTTGTACGTGGCAATAAATGAGGCTCTTATTGCTTATCTCTAGAAATAGTTCAAGCAGTTCATTTGAAGGAGCAGTTGATTTTTGCTAATGAAGTCTTTCTAGATAGTTCAGTTATGCAGAATCTTCCTAATGCGCCTATAGATTCATATTGGGGTTCTGCTTCTACTCCTCCATTGATGATGAAAGGAAATCCAAATGCTTGAGGATTTGAGGAGCTATTTCTATTTTGTTGTAGGTAGATGAATCTAGGCAAAACTGGTCCATTATGCATGTTGCAAATCAAGATTTTTTAGCTAGTTAGAAGGGAAAACGTAAATTGAGATCATCTACTAGTACACTAAAATAGGCTTATGATGAAGAGTCAAAGAAGGAAGACAAAGATAAAAAAAGGTAAGAAAAGAAGAAAACATTTTGGAAATACTCTAAGGAAAATGATAATGTCATAAAGAGTTGTCCAAAAGTAGCTTCAAAAGAGGAAAAGAACAAAGAGGATGAAATGGTTGTTGTAGACACCTCTACACCTAAAATAGAGTTTGTGACTCTTATAGAAAATGAAAAATGGACATGTACTATTGTATTGAGCTATGAACCATCTTCTCATGAGCAGTGTATGTCATTAGGGGAAATTGTGGAGCTTGCATGGGCCTTGTAAGGATTCCTAATTTTTAGGGATTAAGGAGCTTAAAACATGAGATTATCAGAGCACATGAAACCAATAATGGTTTGGAAAATAAAATATTATTTGACAAAGACTTGAATGGGAATTCTGAAATCATGAGTATCCTTGACATTTGGATCCATTTGATCAATGGTCCATGTTAAAACTTGTGAAAAGTAAGAGAGAGAGAGAGAGGTGCGTTAGTTTTCATGGGAGTGTCCCCACTATCTTGCATACTCTCTGTAGCTTTTATGGTTGTCCGATTGGACAAGATCCAATGAAGAAGCGCAACCAGCACTGATTGCAAATTGGAAAAAAATAATAGGCCTTAGATCATGTCACTCATTCGATGGCTGTAGTTAAAAGGCGCCAAGCTCTTCAATGGACTCAACCTGAACCATTGATCATGGCTCCATCCAAAGGCTACAAATGGAAACTCCTTTCCGTTAGAGAATTCAAACTAGATCGTTTGATCTTGAGCTCAATCCAATGGAGAACAAACATAGGCACAATTCATCATCATTACTTTGATCCTATCCGTCTATTCTAAAGGCAAATCCAAATGATTTGTAAGCCTTTCAAAACCACACTTAGGAGGAAAACCATGAATTCTACCTGGTTTCTACATATTTGACCATACAAAAACAAGGAAAGTCTATGCCTAGTCTATGTGATTAAGCCACTAGACTGTGTCCACCACCCTCTTTGCATTGGTCCATCCTTAATCACTCCATAATCTAAAAGGCCATTCAAGGGTTCATTTTTTCGCCTAATGTCTACAATAGACTCAGATGTTTGGTATTTTGATAGTGAGGTAGCCAAACATATTACCTTGCACCAAAGTTTCTTCAATTTGCTTGAGCCTCCCCCTATAGAGAATACTATTACATGTACTAGCAACTCCTCTTATATTGTAATGCGAGTTGGTAAGATTATTTAGACTACTATTGAACATACTTCTTTCACATTGTAAGAGGGTTTGTATGAACTAGGGATCAATAAAAATTTATTGTCAGTTTTTGTGAGCCGTCGGAATGTAATTATGAAAAGTCGCACGCATACCAAAAGGGAGTAGCACAAACAGCTGTAACTTTTTTATTAATAAAAGAAGCGTACGTGCACAGAGGGTAGGTCGTCGCCGGACTATGAGTCTGGGTGAATGCCTGAAGTGGAGCGCGCATTACGGATATTTGGTGTACCCTGAGTAGTCTGCATCTTTGTCTCTTTGTAATTAAGTTCAGTAATGTATTAAGGATTGATGAAGTATTAAGTTAAGGGATCATTCGGTAAGTGACGAAGTGCACGTAGGTGTATTGTGGTGAACATTGTAATGTGCAGAATAGATATGTTGACAGAAAGTTCGATTTAGAGTGATAAGTTGGTAAAGTAGCATATAATTGGATCTATGAGAATTGGGAAAATACAAAGAGGGCCTCTGTTTTACAGACCCCTAACCATCCCAAGAACCCAAATTTGATAAACAGTTTAAACAGTAGTTTAACAGTTTAACACTGGCACGGTCTGTGGGAAACGGAATAGCGAGTTGAAGAAAAGGTTAAGGAGCAAAGAAGAATCCTTTGATATATGCCGGTAACACGTTCCGGTGAATCGTGTCCCAAATACCGAAGTGATCCACATCCCTGGGCAATTCTGAATTTGTTAGGAACACCCTCTCGTGGTAGAAGTGAAGAACAATCAAGTTGAGTTGCAGAAGGATCAGTCGAACAAGCTAGTGGCAATTTCGGTGCTGTGCAGAAGCAGTTCGGTAGAGTGCGGCGGTAATCCGGTGCATTCCACTGATAGTCTGGTACATTTTGAAGACAATACGTTAGTTTCTGGTGGTATTACCGTGCTGTCCGGTGACAGTTCAGTGCTATCCGATGACAATTCGGTGATCTTCGGTGACAATTCGGTATTGTTCGATGACAATTCAGTGCTCTTCGGTGATAATTCAATGATTTTCAGTGATAATGCGCTATTGTTCGACAGGAATTTACTGCATTCACCGTTTTTAGGTGCAAGTTTAGCCAATTTCAGCACTAAGGTTGAGAAAGGGCTGTTAGATGTTGAGCTTAGTAATCGGTTCAGAGATATTTTTGGACCGGAAAATTGGCAAAGTGACTATACGGTCGAGGGACATCAGGAAATCCGTCCCCAAAGTTCAGGCAATATGAGTAGTTCACAACAACAACAACAACAACAACAACAACAACAACAACAACAACAACAACAACAACAACAACAACAACAACAACAACAACAACAACAACAACAACAGTAGCAACAGATTATTTCACCATGTCCGATGCTAGCTGGAGTCACCTACACAAAATTTGGAGGTTTTTCGGGATATGATCGCGATGCGCATGTGCGGACATTTGAAATTAATTATGCAGTTTTGAATTATCCAGCAGACCCTGCTTATAAAGCCATCGTGTCCCAGTCAACTTTGGTCAATGAGGCTACTCGCTGGCTAACCGAATATGAATTGAATAATTTCCGACAGTATCATGATGTGAAGGATGCATTTTTGCAACGATTTTGATTAAAAAAGAACCCAGCAAAAATCTTTGATTACTTGCAGAATAACAGGCAAAAGCCACACCAGAATGTATAAGAATATGCCACTCTATTTCGGACTCGTTTATGGTATTTGCCACCAGTGCATGCCAATTTACCAGACGACCTCATTACTCAGTGGTTCATAAACGGATTAAATTCTCAATTTAAACAGATCATGATCATACGATGTGTGGGAGGAATGACCTTGGATGCCGTAATCTCAATGGCATTACAATTAGAAAATAAAGTAGGTGGATTCATTGAAGATCTAGAATGGTTGAAGGTGTCCAAGCATTCAAACTAGGATCCTCTAAAACAAATTTATTGTACTAAATGTGAAAATACAAGACACAACAGCTCACCATGCGCTTTGAATCAAATGTATTGCGCCATTTGCTATACCATGGACCACGCTACGGAGACCTGTCCTTATAATGCAAAGGTACAAAGCGGAGCAGCTATCAATGCCATTATTCAGGAACAAGGGCATCAAGCCAGTCATTATGTACCACCACAAATGAGGAATACACCTTACCAAGGATACAAGAATTATAGAGGAGCACGGTCAACTAACTTTGGACAAACGCACTGGAATGTGGGTCCATCGAGTGAAGGTGCATCTCTTCCACCACCTAAATGCCATTTTTGCGGTGAAATAGGGCATATCCGTAGGTATTGTAAAGATGTGGCTGAGTATGATAAAAGGAAAAAGGAATGACAACACCCGATGGCGAACATGGTGTACATTTGAGCATTCGACACTCAAACAGCAGCGGTACAAACATGCTCGGGAAAGCAATTACAGCCAGTTGCGGAGATTTTTGAACCTGGAATTTGTGAACAGCAGAAGGTGTTTACTAAAGCAAGTAAGTGGACAACCCAGGAACAAACTATTTTTCCTGACCCAGTTCCAGTAACGCAGCAAAGCATACTGCAGGCAGTATCGAAAGGCAAAAATCTGACCCAATTAGTAACGGAGTCCCCACAGGATGCCGTATTAGAAAAAGAGAAATTTGATCCGGTGTGGGATGTCTTATCCAAGGCGTCCATTACGCTCCCATTGGTCCAATTTTTTGTCCGGATGGCTGATCAATCCCGAGTTCATCCTGTTGGGTTGGTGCGAAACATTCCTATTACTCTTCAAGGAGCTGTATTTAAGATGACCTTTGTTGTTCTGGAAGTACCGGATTCTAGCCTTGACTTTAACCTACTGTTTGGACGACCATGGTTAAAGCAAGCTAAGGTAGTTCAAGAGTAGTCAGCACATGAATTGATTTTTAAGAATAACCACCATAAATATGTCGTTCCAATGGACGACATGAAGCCTTGTGACTTTCATGCATGTCCATATGTAGTCGAACCTGTACACATGCTGGATGGTCTTTCAGATGATGAAGAGGAAGCTTTTTTTAAAGCCAACAAGGATCTGATTGGACTCGAAACTATGGACTTACAAACGGTGTGGAGGTGATCACAATCCGGGTGGATCGGGTCTGGTCGTGGCACACACATGTATGAAGCTAATGAATGTTGGAAGGTTTACAGACATGAAAGTGAAATTAATGTTGAGTATGGAGAAGAGAGAGATATTGAAATGATTATGGGAATGGGAATGTAGGAGTGCAAGTTAGATTTATGAACATGACTCATAAGAATGAAAGAGAACCATACACACGATTCAAATTTGGAAGGAAGAATGGTCCATTGAAGGAGCTTCTTAAACACTTCCTAATTCTAATCCATATGCATAGTCTTCTTTGGATGATATGTATGCATGACGAGAATAGATGGAAGCCTTACACATAAATCAGTTTCGAAAGGAAGAATGGTCCAATATTGGAGCTTCTTATACACTTTCAGAAACTAATCAATATGTATGGGTATGTATGGATTATATGCATGCAAGTGAATTATGATGATAGAGTTTAATCACAAGCTCAATGAAACATCCTCACTAGTTCAACGCAATACTGCGGAGCCTTCTCACACATAGAAGAAAACAGAAGACATGTAAAAATACTTAAGAGACTAAGAGACAAGAGACACGAGACAAGTGACACAATTAGAAGGATTTGAATTAAGATACATGTATAAGATCGTCGTGATACGTCAAGCTAAGCAGTCTACTGATCAAAGGCAGTTCCGACCTTCAAACCATGACAGTTCAACCGAATGTCACACGTAAGAAGATGAATTCCACTTCATTGACCCTATGTATATCTAGGCTCATAACGCCTAACTAAAGAAGTCTAAGACTCATTAAAACCAGCTCTAACTCACTCACACGCTCCACCGAGGGTGAGTCAAGATAGAGATGCTGGTTTCAAGAGCCTATCATAGATTGGAGTTCTAACTTAAATTTGAAACTAGGTACTATACTCATACTAGCCCACCTTGGATCCTCACTCGCTCAACCGAGGATGATCGTCTCAAGGAAACCTTAAGCTAGCAAGGGCCCTATGGATGCGTAACAATGATGCTCTACAAGTTTGGAGGGGGGTTTATATAGTTTTTTGAATGAATTTGGGCCCTTGGCTCTAGAGAAATCAACTCTCAACTCTAGGATCACTACTTTCGATTACAACCATTTGATTAATCAAATCAATGGCTTGGAATTGTTCTTTCTATGAAATCTAGTGTAAAGGAGTGAAATTTAGGCACCTTCATTCTCCACCATTGGATCTGGGGATGATCTGGACCGTCGGATCAGTGCTGACATTGATTCGGATAAGATAAGCCACTATTTTTGGAGAAACTTTACATTATTGATCTTTAACTGTCAAAAAAGTCTTCTTTGATGAAAAAATTCATGGATCCTGCTTCCTTTATGCTTTAGAGCATCTCCACTCTTGAATATGCGCTCATCTTGACCGTACAACATGGTTCAATCATATTTTGCCATATGGCAGTCCTTCAAGCCTTCAATTTTCTTATTCTAGAAAACTACGGTGACCTTGAAAACTGGATTTTGTGCTCTTTGACCCTTCAAAATTTCATGAAGATAAAAGTTTGTAGGACTATGTTTTGAAAGGCCTCCTTTAGGAATATGCAAAAAAAACTCCCATCTGAATCTTCCTTGTACAAGTTTGACTACATCTGGAAGCTTGCAAGGTGGCATTAAGGTGTGTTGGAAGCTCTCATAGCCTTGAAACTTTGTACAAATATGTAGCCACATATGGTCTTTATACATGCCAAACCATATGGCTAACAAAAATTCCTATACAAAAGTTTGTAGGGTCTAAGTGGAAAAATTACATTTTTTACAAAATGCACATGGCATATGTTAAACACGCATTGCCATCACAGGTGCGCTTAAACTCTTTCGGGTTCTTGGGAGTGGTAGGGGTTTGCTAATCAGAGGCCCTATAACTTGATTTTCCCAATTAACTCATTCATGTCCCAGTACACTAATATTCAAAGTACTCTGTTAATACGAATTACTATCAATACTCTAGTTTGTTCTCTTACAGACTTACTGTTCGTACTTTGGTTACTACTTTCTCAGTACACAGCACCAACGTTAAATATTACCGTAACGTAGACTTCATAACCGTAACTTAATGGAACTGGACTAAACACAAGTTAATGTAATCAAAACAAAGACGAAAAAGACAGTACTACTCAGATTTCTCAAACACAACACCGCGGTAACTCTACAAAATGTAATTGCCCAGACAGGCAGTCTGGCGATTCTCCTTGATCGTCACCGGAGCATCCTTTCATTGCTTTATAAGTAGTTACAACTCTTTGCAACGACCTTTTGGTTCGTGCAGAATATGAAACCTTTCAATTCATGCGGGATATGAAAATACAAGAATTATGAAAATACAAAGTGCTAATCCGGCGGCTTACACTAGCTAATTTAAATGTTCTGGCAATTTACTGCTTCAGGCTATCCAGCATTTTCTTTAAAGTGTCTGGTTCGACTAACTGGGCGTCAGTACGAACAGAACTTGTAGTAATTACTTGACTTATCAAAATTTCAGCTTGCGTCTGCAAAAATGCCTCCTGTAAGTAAAAATCGTTCGCCAAGGTTGCATCACGGCTCACTTTCATGTCTTGAATTTGTTTATCTATTCTGGATAATCGTTCTGCTTGAATACCTAACTGTGTCTCTCTCTTTTCCAATTCCTGAGCCTGATATTGAATTGTCTGGTAATATGCATCTCTTTCTTTTCTGATCCCTGTTATCTCCTTCTACAATTGATTGGTTGAATTCATTTGAGCTTTAAGAGCAGAATTGGCTTCAAACAAGTTGGTGTTTGCTCTCTGGAGTTCTTCATTAGTCTGCTTAGCTAAATCTGCCATTTCCTGTCCTCGCTGTACAACTTCATCTAGTTGAACTCGCGTTTCTTCCAATAAATTCTTGAGCGTTATACGAGCATCTTCTTTATCCTAGACGAACTGTTTTAACTGAAGAATTTCTGCATCAGCAACACTTAATAACTCATCTTTGTCTCTTAGTTCAGCCAACACAGCATCTCTTTGGCTGATCAATGATTCCTGTTCGGCAAGTTTAGCCTGAAGTTGTTGAATCTGTACGTGCAGAGCATGATTTTTTGCCTTTACTACATCTACCTCTTCATGGAGTGGAGTAATATCTGCTTCAAGGACATCGACTTTGTGTTGTAATTCATGTCGGATATTATCAATAACCTCCTTCATCTGCAGTAATAATTACTGCGACAAATGGATCAGCATACATCCCATCGATTCTAATTCTGTAAACATAGGTATTGGAGGAAAAAGAGGAGGGAGTGGTTGGGATGACGAGGCTGACAAGAGGTGATGAGAAGAGGGTGGAGAATAATTAGGGGAAGAAGAAGAAGCAGCAGGTTCTTCAGGAACAATGGGTGAAACAGGGTTAATGGGCTTAATCGGAGGCAGTGGTGGAGGAGTAGTCATAAGAGTGTTGGGTACCAACACTATGCCAACAGGTTGCTGCGTGGTCACTTCAGTTCGATCTATTACCGCATTGACCAAGGTAATTATTTCTTTTATTACCTCTACAACAATGACTTGCACATCTTCTGGAATCAAGTGCTGAGAATCTGCCCAAGAAGAGGTTTCTTTTGAATCAGCAATGGACGCCCTGTGCTCCTGTTGCCGGATGGGAGAAGACTGAGTAGACGAATAAAGGTGAATTGAGGTGGTAGTGTCGTGGAAAATTTCTTCTTCATTTCTTTCTTCTTCATTTCCAGCGGCAGAACCTTGCACTTGACTCTCTGAAGGACTTATCCATTGGCATTTACGGCGAAGACGCTAGAAGAGATCTTCATCATCCTCTTCGGTATCTTCGAGTACTTGGGCAGATTCTTCATGGTATAAGATTGGAGCGTTTGGAGGCGGTTGCGCTGCTTGGAGGGCTGGAAACAAAAATGTAAGAATATGCCGAAGACGAGAACGCGGCAGATCTCCTTTATTAACATGCTTAATGACCGTAACACATTCATGGTGACCAGAATTAATAGGAAGCAAAATTAACAGGCTCCCGAGAAGCCATGTGAATCATTGAGTAGAACGGGCGTGAAATCTCGTAAGTGCGTTTCTACAGGTTTAGTATGGCAACCAAAAATTGCAAGGCTGTTCGTTCAGGGTCAGGGTGACACAAGATAGTGTACTCATTTGATGAGTACCTTGGGAACAAATCAACCATAGTGGCTACCAGAAGGTGAGGACCATTCTCTCGTCCTTCCAGAGAGAGTCAGAAAGCTGCAGTAAATGACTGTAAGGTGATAACTACACGAGATGGAAAACATGTATTTGGCCAACTCTGTTCTGCAGCAGGAGTGGCGGCAATTGCACCAATAATTTGTGCGTAATACGGATGACACTCCATTGAATGCCAAGGCAATTCAGCGAAGTTTGACAAACCTCGGATACGCAAGAACTCACTCACGTCGTGAGGGAGTCCATCACGGAAGGCAACGAAATTAGCCAACGCTTCCATGATGTGTACGTGAAAGTACAAGGTCACGAAGACACAGTAATCATAGAAAATATAGAACACACAAAGCACAGAGCCACAATAGCGATTAACAGCGAAAAAAAGAAGCTTAAGTAGATACTCGACAACGGGAGGCGATCAAAAACCTTAATCATCATGCGGTGTTGAGATGATAACCTTCATAACTATGGCGTGCATGCATGTGAAGATCGATAATGCAGGGTGGCTGTTGATCATAATTAGATATCAAAATGAGGATAATTACAGGCTTATTCAACTAACACGCAAAAAATAAAAAGAAAGTAAATAACACGTGGAAATACGAAGAACACGTCAGCGAGAATCAGGTGCTTGATGATACGGCCGCAACTTTGAACCATTGATCACTTTAGGAAGAGGAATTCCGGTCAAAGTAGTCAACGAAAAAGTAGCTGGGCCCACTTGTTCACTAATCCGGTAAGGGCCAAACCATCATAATTTGAATTTTCCAGCCGCACGATTTGATTTAGCATTATAAAATAATACAAGCTGTCCCACCGAAAAAACTAGAGTTTTGAGATATCTATCACGGGTACGAGCTTGCCGCAACTGAATTTCTTGAAGAACTAGTAAACTCTCCCAGCGATGTTCATCCAAGTTTCTGAGTGCTTCCAATTGAAATGGTAAAGATTCTTCAGGTAACAATTTCTGAGTGATAACCATGCATAGACTGGGCACTACAATTTCCATTGGGGCTATTGCTTCCAGTCCATAGGCAAGCTTAAAAAGAGTCAATCCGGTTGCTACTTTATATGTGGTTCGGTATGCCCATAATACTGCAGGTAGTAACTGATCCCATCTTTCTGGTGAGTGCACAACCAATTTGCGTAGCATACTTAACAAGGTCTTATTAGTGCTTTCTGCCAATCCATTGGCACGAGGATAGTACAGTGAACTGAATCTATGCAGAATTTGAAAAGAGTGCGTTAATACTCGCATTAAATTGATGACAAAGTGTGTTCCTTGATCTATCACAAGTTCTAGAGGTAATCCATAACGCGGGAAAACATCCTTCATCAGGAATTTTGCTAACGAAACAACTGTGGTGGACTATAAGGCCCAAGCTTCTGCCCATCTGGTAGCATAATTTGTGCAGGTCAGAATGTAGCGATGGTTGCTAAGGATTGCTGGAGGTGAGATTGGTCCAATAAAATCAAGATCCCATTTCTGAAAAGGTTCCAAAGGTAATACAGGTTGTAGAGGGAAGAAGTGGCGTTGTAAAGCCTGCCCAGATCGCTGACAAGTGTCACACTACTGCACAAACTGAGTCATATCTTTGTACATAGTAGGCCACCAGAGCCCACTTTGCAGAATTTTTCGGTGCGTTAAATCTGCTGCAAAATGTCCACCAGAAGGTATTGAATGTGCCATAGCAATAACCGATTTTACTTCATGTGGAGGAATACAACGAAGCAAGACAACAGTATGATCCATGTAGTACAACTGTCCGGCAATCAACCGGAATCTCCGGCTGTAAACTGCAATTTTCCGCTTCATCGCAGGAGAAGTTTGAGGAGGAAGACATCCATCAGTAAGAAAGGTTAATAACTGATCATAGTAGGTAGGTGTCACACGAGGTTCTGCAGATTCGTCACTAGTTGGTTCGGTAATGTAAATTGCTAGTGTGGTGTCATCAACGCCCACCGGAGCTTCATCGGAATACAATCGAGAGAGGAAATCTGCTAATGCATGTGCAGTGCCAGGTCGATGAATCACTTCATAATCGAACTCTTGTAACAATAGAACCCAACGCGCTAAGCGACCACCTAAATGCTACTGTCGGACCAAATACACCAGCGCAACATGATCTACATGAAAGGTGAATTTTTGGCCTAACAAATAATGGCGGAATTTCTTTACAGAGTACACTAAATCGAAACATTCTCTTTCAGTCACTGAATATTTCCTTTCAGCAGGAGCGAAGCGACGATTTGCATAGTAGACAGGCCGAAACCACTTATCAGTTTGTTGCATTTAAACACTTCCAATTGCTATGTTTGAGGCATCGACGTAGACGTGGAATGGGCGTTCCCAATCTGGGGTTTGCAAAATTGGGGCCTGAGTCAATAATTCTTTTAAACGATCAAAGGCAGTTTGACATTCTGGAGTCCATTCAAACTGTCATGGAGTGCTTGTCATGAGTCGATTAAGTGGTGTGGCGAGATGAGCTAACCACTGTAAATGGCGACCATGCCACCGGATTTGACCTAGGAAGCGCATCACTTCTTTCGGTGTGATAGGTACAGGTGCTTCCAACACAGCTGCAACTTTATCTGGATCAACTTGTATGCCTTGTTCAGAGATAATATGGCCAAGGAGTTTACCACAAGAAACTGCAAAGATAGATTTGGTCAGGTTCAAGCAAAGTCGGTGCGTAAATGATACAGGTGTGTCACAATCTTACCGAATAAAGAAAAATCATCTAAGTATACTTGCATAAAAGAAGTGAGGTAAGGTGAAAAGATTTCCTGCATACACCGCTGAAATGTGCTTGGAGCATTCCTTAAACCAAACCACATGACTGTACAAGCGTACACATCCCAATTCGTAATAAAGGCTGTTTTCGGTATATCTTGCTCAGCCATTCGGACCTGGTTATAACCATTGTAACTGTCCAAAAAGCAGTACATCTCATGTCCGGCTACTCTGTCTAACATTGTGTCGAGAAAGGGGAGAGGAAATGGATCAGGTACCGTAGCCGCATTCAATTTCCGGTAATCCACACAGATTCGGAGCTGCTTGTTTTTCTTTGGAACAATCACAATCGGGGAGATCCATTCAGTGTGCTCAATGGGTACAATGAATCCTACATTTAATAGGCGATCGAGTTCTGCTTTGACTTGTGCTGCATAGTTGGGATTCATTCGGTAACTAGGTTGTTTAATTGGCTTTGCTTCTGGTTTAAACACGACTCGATGTTGATAGATCTGAGGATCCAGACCCTTCATATCACGGTAATCCCAGGCAAAAACATCAGAAATCTCACGCAAGAGTCTGATCAAATCTTCTTGAAATTCCTCGGACAATCCAGCCTTCATCTTAACGTAACGCGGGTTACTTTCATTACCCAAATTGTAGGTGACTAACTAGTCTTCTGGGACATAGAATTGACGAGGTTTCACCGGATCGTCAGCTGACTGTAAAAGGTGATGCAGAGTGGCTTTATCCATAGCATCAGTATCATCTGTATCTACCTCTCCGGTCACGGGAACAACTGTACATGCTACCGGACTCCAGGTGTCCACTTCTGATTGCAGGTCTATAGTACCTAAGGAAATCAGATCTTCATTGTGTTTCAGAAATGCTTGTTCTTCATCGTCAAATAAGCCATCCACCATGTGGACCGGCTCTGCTACATATGGCCTGGCATGGAGTTTGCAGGGCTGAATGGCATCAAGTTTGACAACATATTTACGGTGATTATCTTTAAAAGTCAGTTCCTGTGCTGACCAATCCTATATAACTTTAGCCTGTTTCAACCATGGTTGACCGAAAAGGAGATTGTAATCAAGGCTAGATTCTAGTAATTCTAAGACTACGAAAGTCATCTTAAACGTGGTACCCTGCAAAGTAATGGGGATATTTCTTAGGAGTCCCACTGGATGAACTCGGGATTGATCGGCCATTCTGACAAAGAATTGAACAGGCTCAATTTGGGTCCACCCTACCTTCTTGCAGAGAGCTGCAGTTGCTATATTCACACCGGAACCACCATCAATTAGCACTTGCGTAATCTTGTGATTTTTATGCCAGACCGTGATTAAGGGAACATAATGATCCATTGTAGAATCAGTTTCCGGTTGGATTGTTGCAGTCGTCGGAGTACTGGGAGATATGGGACTAACCTGTTGTTGAAACTGCTGCCTAACTCCTGGCACTAAAGCGAGGAGCTGTCCCAAGGGGAGTGCAATTGAGGCCTTAGAGAGAATATCCCATACTTGCTCTGTTTGAATTGTGCTCTTCCCCGATTCTGATGATGATGATGCTTCTCCTATTACTGGGGTACAATCTTGTTCTTGTGATCCCACCTTTGGTAAGGGAACCTGTGTCACCGGAACTGGATCAGGGAACACCGTAGGCTCTTTGGTGGTCCATTGGCTAGCTTTGTTATACATTCTCTGCTGTTCACGGATGCCACGTTCAAACACTTCCGCTACTGGTTGCAACTGCTTACCAGATCTTGTCTGGACCATTGCTGCTTGAGTTTCCACTAGTGAAATATAGACCATGTTGGTCATTGGGTTCTAACGTTCTTTCTTTCTTTGATCATATTCGGCTGCAATCTTGTAGAATCTTCGGAGGTGACCAAGTTCACCGCAAAAATGACATCAAGGTGGTGGTAAGGAAGTACCTTCCTGTGATGTACCTATCTGCGAATGATTTACATTGAAGTTGGTATTCTGCTGTCCGCGATAATTCCTATATCCTTGTGGCTGATTGTTTCGCATCTGCGGTGGCACATAATGAGTGGCTGGCTGCCCTGAGTCTTGTATGATCACGTTCACAGCTGCTTGTCCCTGCACTTTGGCGTTATACGCACAATTTTATGTTGAGTGACCATTGAGATTGCATATGGCGCAATACATCTAGTTAAGGGCACAGGTAGCACTGGTATGACCAGGATTTTTGCACTTAGTGCAGTACATCTGTTTAGCCAGATCTTCCGCAATATTTTTACTGGCTTTCAACCACTCCAAGTCTTCGGTGAATCCTCCAACCTTATGCTCGAGTTGTAGGGCCATCACAATAACCGCATCCAGTGTCATAGCTCCCACACAACGGATGATCATAATTTGTCTTAATTGTGGGGTTAACCCGTTAATAAACCACTACGTTATCACATCATCCGGCAGGTTGGCATGTACCGGCGGTTGTTGTCTTAAATGAGTTCTAAATAATGTGGCATATTCTTGCACAGTCTGGTGCAGCTTTTGTTTATTGTTCTGCAAGTAATCGAAGATCTTGGCAGGGTTCTTCTTCCACTGGAACCTCTGTAAAAACGCATCCCTTACCGGCTCATAAGTGCCGAAATGGTTGATATCATACTCTGTTAACCACCTCGCTGCTTCATCGACTAATGTAGACTGGAATACGATGGCCTTGTATGCCGGATCGGGTGGATGGTTTAGCACTGCATAACTTATTTCAAAGGTGCGTACATGGGCATCAGGATCGTCACCTGGGAATCCACCGAACTTGGTGTATGTTACCCCTGTTGGGACCGATCGAGGTGGAAGTGGCTGTTGCTGTTGCTTCTGTTGTTGTTGCTTTTGTTGTTGTTGTTGTTGTTGTCCACTCATGGTGCTAGTAGCATTACTGTTATTGTCTACTGAGTTTTGAGGAGGTGTTTCTCGTCCTTCTGAGTTTGTATGGTTAGGCTGCTCACCTTCCGGTTCGAAAATAGCGCTCAACCTCTTTCGGATCTCCAATTCGAATAGCCTATCCTCTTCTTTGGTATCAAATGTAGGCAAGCTTACCCCGAACAGTGGTGTCCGGAATGAAGATTCACCAGAAAATATCACACTGTCACGGGAAAACTGTTGCAACTAGGACCGAAGTGTCACCAGAATTTGTCAAGCTTTCCCCAAAATAGGGTATTCTTTCATAATTCTTGTATTTTCATATCCCGCATGAATTGAAAGGTTTCATATTCTGCACGAACCGAAAGGTCGTTGCAAGATTTGTAACTACTTATAAAGCAATGAAAGGATACTCCGGTGACGATCAGGGAGATATGCCAGGCTATCTGTTTGGGCGATTACGTTCTGTAGAGTTACCAGGGTGTTGTGTTTGAGAAATCTGAGTAGTACTGTCTTTTTCATCTTTGTTTTGATTACATTAACTTGCGGTTAGTCCAGTTCCATTAAGTTATGGTAATGAAGTCTGTGTTACGGTAATATTTAACGTTGGTGCTGTGTACTGAGAAAGTAGTAACCAGAGTAGTCTGTAAGAGAACGAACCAGAGTATTCATAGTAATTCGTATTAACAGAGTACTTTGAATATTAGTGTACTGCGACGTGAATGAGTTAATTGGGAAAATCAAGTTCTAGGGCCTCTTATTAGCAGAACCCTACCACTCCCAAGAACCCGAAAGAGTTTAAGCGCACCTGTGACGACAACACGCGTTTAACATTGGTTTAGCACTGCATAACTTACTTCAAAGGTGCGTACATGGGCATCAGGATCGTCACTTGGGAATCCACCAAACTTGGTGTATGTTACCTCTATTGGGACCGATCGAGGTGGAAGTGGCTGTTGCTGTTGCTGCTGTTGTTGTTGCTGTTGTTTTTGTTGTTGTTGTTGTTGTTGTTGTCCACTCATGGTGCTAGTAGCGTTACTGTTGTTGTCTACTGAGTTTTGAGGAGGTGTTTCTGGTCCTTCGGAGTCTCTATGGTTAGATTGCTCACCTTCCGGTTCAAAAATAGCGATCAACCTCTTTCGGATCTCCAATTCGAATAGCCTATCCTCTTCTTTGGTATCAAATGTAGGCAAGCTTACCCCGAACAGTGGTGTCCGGAATGAAGATTCACCAAGAAATATCACACTCTTACCGGAAAATTGTAAATTCCCTGCAACTAGGACTGAAATGTCACTGGAATTTGTCAAACTTTCCCCAAAACAGGGTATTCTTTCACCTTCAATAATCTCTCTATGCAAAACACCTCTATCCTCAGATGAGTTCGAATCCTGACCAGACAGTGTCGGGTCAACTGCACACTGCATCCCTGTAGACTCCGAAGTTATTGTATCTTCTGCAGACTGCACCGAAATCACACCGGAATCTGACGGAATTGCAATATGTTCCACTGGAATGCTACCGGAATCACTGCTACCGTGCTTTGCTTCTTCGACGATCTGGCCTAACCGATCTGTGCTTCTGCCTCTTG
This sequence comes from Ceratopteris richardii, assembly GCA_020310875.1. Taxonomy (NCBI): domain Eukaryota; kingdom Viridiplantae; phylum Streptophyta; class Polypodiopsida; order Polypodiales; family Pteridaceae; genus Ceratopteris; species Ceratopteris richardii. The sequence goes on from CM035413.1 coordinate 172,265,420, forward strand.
GGGTTGTCACTAACAAATTTGGTACCGCCCAAGGCTGTCGGTCTCTCCTGTACTTCGGATATGACTCGCCGGATCGAGTAACTGACATATATCACCTTTGAAACACTTGCGTGCTGCTTCTCCTTACTGTTGATTCACAATCCGTGGCCACCTTCCCACAATCAATTTGCAACACTCTATTGCCACATTCCCACAGACGGCACGAGTGTTAAACGCGCATTGCCGTCAGAGGCATGCTTAAACTCTTTCAGGTTCTTGGGAGTGGTAGGGGTCTGCTAATACTATCAATACTCTAGTTCGTTCTCTTACAGACTTACTGTTCGTACTCTGGTTACTACTTTCTCTGTACACAACACCAACATTAAATATTACCGTAACACAAACTTCATTACCGTAACTTAATGGAACTGGACTAACTGCAAGTTAATGTAATCAAAACAAAGACGAAAAAGACAGTACTACTCAGATTTCTCAAACACAACACCGCGGTAACTCTACAGAACGTAATCGCCCAGAGAGACAGTCTGGGGATTCTTCCTGATCATCACCGGAGCATCCTTTCATTGCTTTATAAGTAGTTAGAAGTCTTTGCAACGACCTTTCGGTTCGTGCAAAATATGAAACCTTTCAATTCATGCGGGATATGAAAATACAGAAATTATGAAAATACAAAGTGCCAATCCGACGGCTTACACATCAATGTGCTAGAAAATCCATTTTCATGTGAAATTTAGGCTATAGACTGCCTTTGATAGGCTTTATAAGTATATGAATTTTCATGTGATTTGGAGACATTGAAATTTTTGCCCTAATTTCCAAAGTTTGACCAGGTTTGACTGCTACCCTATATTTGCTTGATTTCTTCCAAAGTTTGCGTGTGAACTCCCTTTGACATCCTTGATGCATCTTGGACTTCTCACGGAATTCTCACTACCTTCACCGAATGTGTTTCCTATAGGCCTTCATGAGTGAGGGAGGAGAGAAAATCTCGACGACATTCGCCCCCACTAAACCTACGATTCCTCCGGAAGCGCCACTCTAGTATCTGTGAAAAACAAAATGTTCTAGGCATCAAATTATTTTATAGGCAACATACATGGAAGGAAAAATTGATCATATGCATGAATGAGTAGGCAACGTGACATGAAGCAAAATTTGCATGAAAGAAAGAATTGAACCACCCAACATGAATATGCATGAACAAATAGGCAACATATATGCAAATGAACAAGCAACATTGACAACCAGAAAAAAAACAAACAAGCATCAATATGAAGTGGAAGTGGATGTATTGAGTTGTTTTAAGCATCAGTTCCTCTCATCTTGAAGAAAAATTTGTACCTTTTTCATAAAGCAATCTACCTTAAATACGATTATAAACAAAGATTTAGGATTTTCAAGAGACATCTTTCATCTTTAGCTTATTTTAGATCAACTCCTTTCCTACATAAATATGAATATGCTCTTTCTCTAATAACATGCAAGAAAATCTAACTAAACTCCACTAATGCATAAATCAGCCTATATAGCCCGTGATTTATTCTACTATGCCTCTTTATCCTCCTTTGGCTTGCTCTTTTTTTTTTATGATGATGATGATTTGGCAACTTTATGGTTACGATCACTTTTTTTGGGGTGGAAGAAAGTGTAAACTTCCTGGTAATATGTAACAGCTTTTTGTTTTTTTTTTTTGATGACGGGGAAAAATTAAACCCCGATACAAGATACAACCATTTTTGATGATGGAGAGTAGTCGTTTAAACTCCGATACAAGTGCTGTGAGATGGACTAAGGATGTAGAAACATGCAGTGTTGGTGCAGGACAATCACCAATTGATGTTTTGACATGGAAATGAAGTCAAGGAGTTGAGAAGAGAACAAGTTGTGAAGCATGAAGGAAGGACACATTCAGAATTTGGAAGATGTGTACACATATGTACATTATTTCAGAGATAGTTCACTTATATCTTTGAGTAGTCATAAGCTTGTAAATTTTTGTCTATATATACTTTGGAAAATGTCGGGACAAGTATGAGAGAGCATGAGAATAGAGTAATCAGAAGTTGTATGTGTCATTAGACATCTTAGAAGTGAGTCAAGACTCTCTCATCACTCAGTTGTAATTTTTCTCAGAAATGAAGAAAATGTTGCGCCCAATATTTCTGCGTTTTCTCCTTCTATGTTAGATCTTTTTGTGAAATGCTTTTGTACAAGTCTAAGTCTATAGGTAATTGACTTCTGTACAAATTTTTAGCTTTCAATTGTGAACAAGCTGAGAGAATTGAGTGTAGGAACATTTGCATATGTGAATGAGAAGAAGTGAAGTTACAGGAGGCGCAAAATTTGATACTAATGTTTTGATCAATTCTCCTTCCACAGTGTAAAGTTTTGAGCAAGCAAGCACTCAATCTTTAAGTTGGAAGGTAAGCTACTTGTGGCTAAAATCATTTGTAGAAATAGGTTCTATATTGAGAGAACCAAAGGTTTAAAGTCATAGATGTCTATATCGACTTCTCAGAAGAATAGTTTTAGACATAGGCGACTTGTTGAAGTTATTTCTCAAGATTTACTGAATCTTTTGGAGTAATTCAACTTGGAGAAGGTGCGCAATCTATAGGCAACACCTTGTATACAAAGTTTTATAAAAAACTTTACACATTTAATAAGGCAATGAGTGAATTCTGTGCAGCAGACTTTCTGTGTATTCTCCTTCTTCACAGTTTGTTCAAGAATTTGACAATTGAGTATTGATATTCTAAAATTGGTGAAGGTTTGAGTTATTCTTGTTATAGAGGTGCTCTAAATACAAGAGTAACTTATTCTTTTGGAGATTAAAACTCTCCATCATGCAGTAGCAGGAGCTAGGATTTCAACAATTATGCTTTCGATACAGGATACATATGCATGTTTATATATGAAAGTCATGTCATCAAAATAAACTTCCAAGTCTACATGCCCTATCTTTCCATAATCCTACACTATAATCAATTTCTTAGTCGATAAATTACTACTTAAGATACAATTTTACACAAGAAGAGAAATCATCATTTGCCTTTTTTTTTTGACTCAAGTGATGTGGATATGCAATGCAATGCAAAGACTGAAAACAAACATGCATGAAACAAGAACGGAAAAAAATAGAATGAAAAAAACAAAGCAACATGAACTTGAAAAATTAATGATATTTTTATATGTTTTATATGTTTTTTATTTTTTTATTTTCTTTTTTTTATATTTTTATTTTTACAACAAACACTGAGTCATAACAAAGGAGAACAAAGACATGTTCTCTATTCCTTTTTACCTAAAGACCACTATATCAAGCAATAAAGTGGGCATTTTACAATATCTAGAAAGCATCACTTGTTCTTGCTTGTAAATATTGTCACTAGAAGCTTGATCTCATATCCCAAGTAGTCAAGATAGATAAAATAAAATTCTTGTTGCCATGAAAACTAGTTGTTCAGCATGATCAAGAATCCCACATCATGATCTTTGACAATAGATTAGAGTTGAAGGTACAAGTAAGAGTTCGGGAAGCTCCTTCATTACATCTATAACCTCAACAAGCACAGATTATAGCTGATTAAAAGTTACTCGAAAATTAGAGTACATGTGTTGCAAAAATTGGAACATTTTAACAAGGCAATTAAGATCATCCCCTTTGTATGGTTAAGATCCTCATTGAATGCCTAGCCATATTCACAGAATATGAAATACATTTCACAAAAGCATTCCCAAGAGAAGATAATAATCAACAAAATTATACTAAGAAACATTCACACATGATCAGAGAAATGCTCAAGATAAATCAAGCTGAACACAAAGTGAAAGCAGAACTCGACATTTCATGTGTTCTACAAGAGTAATATGAATCTACAATAGAAGTTGATCATAGCTTTCCTCAGGCTCAAGGATATTGGGATCCTCTGGAACATTAGAACACATATCCTGCCTCTCTTGCTCCAAGATTGGCTCTTCAAGGTCAGCCATGTCCCCCGGTTCATCTGCAAGTGGGGGAACAGGCTCCCTTGAAGCCGGTTGGAATCTCTCCGTGTCTGCAATGTGCTTCCTTCCAACCTCTTGGTCTTCATCTGGGCATTCATTTAGCCCATTGATTCTCATTCTAATGAAGCTCACTTGAGCATCATCCTTCTCCACAGCTATGCAGTGCCTCAACATCTTTAAGGAGCAAGCCAAAGTCGTTCCTGAAATAGCAGAAAACCACTTAGAGGCGTTGATCAACCATGACTAATGAAAATTGTGAAAATTGAAATTACCTGTGCCCGAAAAAAGGTCTAGGACCCAGTCATCATCATTGGAGAATAGCTGAAGCAATCTCATTATGAGTTTTTGTGGCTTCTGATAGGGGTTAACCAATGTCATGTCCCCAGCTACATGACGAAGTTTCTTGGTAAGGGCTGGAAACATGAGCACATTTGAGATCCCATTCTCATTGCAATGCTCCCTGACTCTCCTTTTGCTTACTTCATCATAATAGCCAACTGTAATGCATTCAGTGGAGCTCACAAACCTATGCAAAGGAGTGTGATTTACATTTGTCTTCACCCTGCAAACAAGAACTATGAGCCACAGAGAGCATCATTAAAGCGGCATGGAGATAGAAAGAAGATTACTTACCACGTGAGGCACTCCACAGCATGACATCTTGCCTTTAGAGCAGTTGAAACAGAGAAAGACTGGTCTTTGCTATGGAAAATTACTATCCTCCAAAGAGAGACATAGTCAACTCTTCAAAATCAGTGACCATCTTCCGAATCTGAGGGTGTTTGAATGGTTCATCATCATTAACTGATCCCAACATCCTAAATCCATAGGGTATGTCTGCTATGAGAAGGGAGAAATGTTTTCTAGGCACAATAGAACAAATATTATTTACATCACTACAGAATACCTTGTAATATACAGGCCTAAGGGGGTCTAGGGGATTGGAGAAACATTTCAGATCAGGTTCATCATCAAAATCCATCTCCTTGGCTTTCAGTCTAGATTTCTCATGCCTTGCTCTTTGAATGTGAGCCAGGAATGCAGGGGGGCAATCATCTAGTAGCTCTGCAGACTTACTTTTCTTTGGTTTCTACAGAAAAAAGTGGAAAGACAATTAAATGAGCTCTTCAATACAGCAAACAGAACATAAGGAACCGATGCATGGCATCGATTTTGTGTGGGGGTAGATGCCAGGCATCGACTTTCTACTGAAAGTCGATGCTTGGCATCGACTTTGGGACTTGGCATCGACTTATGCCACGAGGTCGATGCCAGGCATCGACTTATACTGCAGGTCGATGCCAGGCATCGACTTACGCCCCCAAGTCGATGCCAGGCATCGACTTTTGGCTGCAGGTCGATGCCAGGCATCGAATTTAGCCGTAAGTCGATGCCAGGCATTGAATTCGTACTAAAATCCTGGCATCAAATCGGTTAGGTGAATCAAGGAATCTAACCTAATGGCAAACCACGCACAACCTCACATAGAGAACCTACCCAATCACGAAAGAGGATGAAATATTCTGATAAAGCTTTGTAGGATGATGTGGTTGGATAGTCTGCTTGGACCTCTGTCCAAGAAAAGCAACCCAGCCTCTTCATCATCACCTCCTGAATCTTCATGTATACTTTATGACTACAATCACAGAAATAAAAAAGAGACTAGGTTAGACCAGAAACATGGGAGGAGGGAAAAAGGATCTGAGAATAACATACATACTTATTGAGCTCAGTCACCATCTCCTCCAGGCTTAACTCCTTGGAGATTACCCTTGACAAAGTTGATATAATCAATGTATCATCCTTGATTCCTTGAAGGGCCCTCCATGGTGTCAGCTTCATGTCCTCAGGAGCCTCTTCAATTGAGAGGTCAACTTTCCTTCCCTTTCCCTTCAGATCAACCTGTGGGTCTGGCCTCGACTTTCGTTGCTTCTGGCCCTTGACCTCCTTGTTCTCCCACATTGTGAAAATTTTATCCTGTAGATCCCAGATCTCACCTGATCTGAATGCCAGTTGAAACCATGGATCATATTTCCTCAAAGCATCAGACTTTCTATTCTCATCCAGTGCAATTCCAACCTCAATAAGGCATTGCTTTCGTAGATTGGGATGTATTCTTCCAGCTTCCTTCACAAGACAATCTTCATATTCATGGTGGAAGAACCGAATTCTCTCTATGGAGGACATTTTTTGCCTGTAGTCATCGTCATTGTTGTGATCTCAAGCAAGAAGCTTGGCTTCCTCAGTTGTAAGACCAGCATATATCTTACACTCTGCATACCTAAAGAAAAATGTGGTAGGGTGCTCCTTCACTAGCTGTCTACGGGCCTCTACAGAGTGTGAACCTCCAATCACATAATAAGTATAATCCTCAAACAAGCCCTCATTGAACTCGTCCACAGAGCTGCACTCATTCGGATCCACCATGACAAGGAATGGCACAACAGTAGCATGAGGATTTATTTTCATTTTCTTCTTAAGATTCTGCACGTGCAAATTGTGTGGCTCCCTGATCTCAAGGGGCCTCCTCCCTGTGACTGGATCTATTGGTGGCCTGTGGATGATATTGATTGGCAGGTGGAACAACTGCCCCTTCTTCACAACTTTTCTTCTAGCTATGTCCTCCCTCATCTTGTTCTGCTCAGTACCAAGAACACCCGAGGCAAGCTCTCCACCAGGTGCAACAATTATATCCTTAGAGCTAGAGCTTGAGTCAGAAGACTCCTCTTCTGAAATTCTCTTCTTTTTCTTTTGGAACTTTTTCTGCACGCTCTGCTTACCCCTTGCCTTTACAGGGGTTGTCATCTTCTGTTGTGTTGGCATGATGTTGCCCTGGATCCATGGCATCAAGTCCTTGATAAGATTGACTGAGTCCCTGCATATCTCAGCTAGCCCATCTGGAACACAACACTCTGGGCACAAGAAATCCATCTTGCATATAAAATTTCTTAAACCTTTCGATGTCTCTACCAAGAAAAGGAGGTTGTCAGAATCCTCATCTTCATAATCCAGTTTGTACACAAGGCCATACTGAAAACCTTGTGTTGTCGTGATCTTTCCTCTCCCATATGCCCCTGCGAACACAAGAAGGACTGCATTCTTTTCCTCAACATACTGAAGGCACCACTCCAGATTTGTCATGTCCCGCAGTGGACGATCTGTCCTTAAGACCTCAGCGTCCCTCGACCTATCCTTCATAGTTGTATCATCCTCAGGAATTTTGATGCTACTCTGTCCTCCGGAGGATATTTCTAGCGGGTTGCTGGCCTTCTCAGAGGACAAGGATGCAATAATTTTCTTTGGTTTTGCTTGGTGACCAATGCCTTTGTCACGTTGCTGATCACCAGAGCCCATGGTGACTCTCAGCTTCTTGAAGGGCCTCTCACTCTTGGACTCTGCATCCCTGAAGGCGCTTGGAAATATCAGCTCATACGTAAATGTGGTTTTCAAAGGCCCAAGTCAATGCTAGGCATCGACTTGAACCAAAGAGTCGATGCCAGGCATCGACTTTGCACCCTAAAGTCGATGCTTGGCATCGACTTTCAGGCCAACTTCGATGCCAGGCAAGTCGATGCCTGGCATCGACTTTTAAGTGTAAGTCGATGCCAGGCATCGACTTGCATGGAAAACTCGATGCCTGGCATCGACTTGCACCTGCATGTCGATGTGTGGCATCGACTTGCACACAAAGTCGATGCCTGGCATCGACTCTTACATGTAAGTCGATGCCAGGCATCGACTTGCACCGAAAAGTCGATGCCTGGCATCGACTTGAGGCCTCAAGTCGATGCTTGGCATCCACTTGCACCTGCAAGTCGATGCCTGGCATCCGCTTGCACCTGCAAGTCGATGCCTGGCATCGACTTGCAGCCTCAAGTTGATGCCTGGCATCGATTTACACCTAAAAGTCGATGCCAGGCATCGAGCTGTACCCTCATTGGATCTATATTTTTAGAGCTAAGAAAAATAAAAACCTAGAAAGCAGACTCTTTACACAAACATACAAAGGGAATCTTTTACGAATCTTTTTTTATGGTATGATTTTGTCTACCTCTTGGTACTCTTGCCAACATTCTTCTTCTCCATCAGAGTTGCCTTGCTGGTATGCTGAGCTCTGTGCTCCATGGCTGTCTGTGCTCTGTTGCTCTCTCTTGCTCGTGGATTTTGAAAATGAGAATGATCTCCTCCTCTGCTATTTATAGGCAATTGGGTAACTTGAACCAGAGACTAACTGGATCTAACTGAATGAGTCCAGTTGCTAACTATATCTGTCAACTTATCTAACCAGGGAATACCACCCACACAAATAGGCTGTTTCAGAGCCACTTTAATGAAATATTCATAGAACCTTGCAACTATTTATATACATTTGCATGGAAATTACACTTCAATGGCAAGAGTATGGTATGTACATGAGGATGTCTAATCTCATGTAGAAATTTTTTCTTAGAATCTCTTGCTTGGGAGAAAATCAAGTCTAAGTTGTGTTGAATATGGGAGATTAATGACATCTTTATAGTGTTATCCTGCCCGCTTTAGTTCATATTCACATTTATCTTGTAACACATTGTTGAAATGGAAAATCAATGTATGAATAAACATTCAACTAAAGAACCTTGCAACTATTTATATACATTTGCATGGAAATTACACTTCAATGGCAAGAGTATGGTATGTACATGAGGATGTCTAATCTCATGTAGAAATTTTTTCTTAGAATCTCTTGCTTGGGAGAAAATCAAGTCTAAGTTGTGTTGAATATGGGAGATTAATGACATCTTTATAGTGTTATCCTGCCCACTTTAGTTCATATTCACATTTATCTTGTAACACATTGTTGAAATGGAAAATCAATGTATGAATAAAAATTCCATGTACCTCTTTTACACATAATTCTTTTTTAATATACTTTCATCTACCTCTTTGAGATCTAGCCAAGACCACAATAAAACCTAATCCTTGAAATCTTATTTACCAAAGGTAAAATTTCTTCTTGTATAGTCTTCAATGGCACTACTCCAAACAATTTTAATATATAATCCAGTTGGAACTCAACTTGGATATATTTTGATTCACTCACAATGCTAAGACTCAATGACTCATATCTAGTTAGAAATCAACTGTGTTTCTCATTTCAAAAGTGAATCAAATCTTTGGTTCCCTTATTAGTGTATATTTGAGTAATTAAGTGATTTGATGTAATTTGATGTTTAATGTTATGTAATGTACTTTAATAAACTTTTGATTTCATATCTTCTTGATGTGACATTTGATGTGACATCTTCACTTGATCTCGGATTTCTACTTATTTAAAAAGATCATTCATCTTCAATCTTCTGTGAACTCAGTGAAGATGAGCTCAATCTTTTCAGTGGATGCTTGGGCATCAACTTCCTCTGCTCATATTGATACAGTTTCAGATTCATTGTTCTAAGTTGACCCTTTCCACAGAAGTGATGATCCCTATGATTTAGAACGTGCTGATGATTCCATGTTTTCTGTTGAGTCATTTAAGTTATCCAATTCACAGTGCAATGCTGCTCAACCAAATGCACCTCTTGATCTCCCATCTGATCCAACCATTGATCTCCCTTCTGACTCAAGTGCATGTGGAGCAACGGAAAAGCACAGCAAGCTCAATCTACGATTTAAAAGAAGGCCTCGTGAAGTAAGTCAAAAAAGATTTAAATTTCTTACTTCAGATAGACAGATTGCATTGGATATTGTGAAGCATTGTTGTGGTTTGAAATGTTTGTACAATTTAGGAATGAAGAAATTAAAGCACCTAAGAGAAAAATTCCTCCATTTAGATAGTGAAAGGCAGGATATATACCTTGTTTCTCGCATGCAAATGATTGAGGATAACATGTCAGTAACGCGTGTTGGTTTTGAATATTTCTTTAGTCAACGGATGCGATGTTGTAGGGCTGCATTTAAAATTGCAATGGGTGTGGGAAGTTTTAGAATACATAGGGTTCAACAAGGGCTTTTGAATGGGGATCTCATTTTGGATACGTTCCATGTTGGGACCAAAGGATCTGTTGGACGTCATGCAATGAATTGGATGATGAACTATTTTAGCTTGCATTGTGAGGTTATGCCTACAACTGGAAGGTTGCACTTGTCAGATAACTTTACTCATCGAGAGGTATTTCAAATATATAGAGAAGACATGGAAAATAGAAACGAGAAGTATGTGTTGTATCGTCACTTTACTCGATTATGGAAGGAAGAGTTTAACAATGTTTCTATTCCTCGTAAAGTTAGAATGGGTGAATGTTCAGTTTGCGCCACTTTGAAAAACATGGCAAAAGGGGCTACAACACCACAGGAAAAGAATAATTCTAAAAACCTTCTTAACAACCATCGTGAGAGTCAAGCTTTAGAGAGAAAGAAAGCAATTCATCATCGAAGTAAAGCACTCAGAAATCCGGAGCGTTATATGTGTTTGTTGATCGATGGTATGGATAAAAAAAAAACTTGTTTGCCACATTTTTATCGCATCCCTAAGGACATTGGAGATGATGTCCTTGTGCAAATGCATTTGGTTGGTGCTTTGGTATACAATGGAACTGTAATGTCTAAGGTTTTCTTCACATATCCGAATGTGCATAATGATCCAAACCTTACAGTTACTGTCATTCATCGTGTTTTGCAATCATGGAAGGGTCTTTTGCCACCAACTCTATATTTGCAACTAGATAATACTGCAAGAGAGAATAAAAATTCTACAGTCTTTGGATATTTAAACATGCTTGTTGAAAAATAGGTATTTCAGAAGGTTAAGGTAAATTTCCTTCTGGTTGGCCACACTCATGATCACATTGATCAAATGTTCAGTACTTTCTCTAAGAAGTTGGCACGTAACAATGCTTTTACTCTTCCGATTTTATATGAGCTGATTTCAAAAGCATATACTCCAAAACCAGAAGTTCAACACCTCACACAGATTTATGACTTTAAGCACTTTTGCTCAATGGGCCTTGATAACAGTGCTAAGGTTTTGGCTCCATTGCACAATATTAGTTTCAACCATGTATTCTTGATGAGGAGGGTTGATGAAATAACCCTTTTATTTGCAAAGCAGTATTCATCTTCTCTTGGGTGGGAGCCTAAAGAGGGATGCAGATTCTTATTGCAGGTGCCTAATTTGTCTACTGTAACAGTGTATGGTGCAGAACAATCACCATATGAAGATAAAAACAATATAGAAAGATGTGGAAATGTGGTTGATCAAAGTAAAAGCTGGATGCATGCACTCATTGAAAAGAAGAGACATATTGAGCGTGCAAAAAAATATGCTCGAGATCAAGATGTATCTTGGTGGGAGGACTTTTTCAATCATCAAGAAGAGATTATACAGTATACAATTGCAGGTCACTGGCCAGTTGATGTTCCATTCACATGGGATTTTTGTACACAAAGATCCGTGAATGTGGCCCAAGCATGTAATGCAGATGCACTTCAAAGTTTTATACATCCACCAGAAAGAAATATTTATGTAGGCCCAAGGATGACAAAACAGGCAGAAGCAAGATGGCAAGGAAATTTAATAGAGATAAATGTTGGAACACTTATTGCAGTTCTTGCTGATGGTGATGAGGCTACCAGACCATTTTGGATTGCAAAGGTTTTAGAGATAACTAAAGATATTGATCAGAGAAGAATAGAGGCTTTGATGGTGCATTGGTATTACACTAAAAGTAGTAATGCATTCACAGGTAAATATAACTTAGAAATGGTGTGTGATACTAAACGAACAGGTTCAAAAAAGAAAAAGAATATTCGAAGCACATCCACTCTTAAAATGGATGATGTAGATATTCTTGTTTATGATTTTTCCTTGACAAAAACAGGTCAGTTGAGGAAAGCAACCATCAACATGATAAAATAAAAGCTTCCAGATGTATGTGGTACAGGAAATCATAGGCAAACAAGAAGAGTTGTGCATGATCCTGCAGAATTTGGTATGTACGTGGATGAAGATAGAGCTCTTGTGGATATAGAAGAAGAAGAAGAGAGCTCTCAACAGTATGAGACTGAATCAAGTGCATCAGATGATGAGGGTGTAGACATAGATCGACAAAGTTGTGAGTTGCATTGAAGCTCTCAGACATTTTTAGTGCTTATGTAAATGCCTCGAAGTAGTTTGGTTAATGAAACCATGTTTTGTAGCAATTTTGAATATCAATCAGATATCCACCCATTAAAAATATGTCTAAAATGTTAATTTTGTATAAGAACTATTCGGTTCTACATTCTTTATATAGATTTTAGACATGTCAATGTCTTATCATATAGATTTTGGACATGTCAATGTCTTATCATATACATTTTGGGACATGTCAATGCCTTATATAGTGAAATTTTGACTACATTTTGAGCTCTTTTTTTATGAGAAAATGACAAAAAATGTCAAAAATCACATGTTTTCACCTCATTTTTGTAATATATGTATACTGGTATAAAGGAATCTCAAACATAAGCTGCCATTTGCTTGATTTTTGACGAGAGTGTTCTCTTTTTACGACATAGTTCTCGTTTGTTACGACTCACTGTTAACATGGATACTCCTGTTTATGTATCGGCCTCATTGTTGTCCTCTTCTTCAATGTCATCATCCAAAATGTACTCGTCATTATCATGTTTCTTGAATAGCTTTATCCTTTTACTTGCAATCAAAGTTTTTAGTGCAACACCATTTAATTCACAAAGAGCATACGTACCATTGTTGTTGACTTTTGATACAATGTATGGCCCAAACCACTGTTGAGTGAGCTTTTTGCGTGCATCATATTGAGATTCAAATGTACTATCATAAATGAGCACCCAATCTCCTACTTCAATTGGCTTAGGACACAATCGATGAGTTTTATCAAAATAATGCTTGTTCTTCATTCTAGATTCTCTTAATTTTTCAATGGAATCATCAAGTCTTAATTTACCTTGTTCTAACTGTTTAATGCGCAAACTAAAAAAATCATCAGTACACATTTTCAGACGAAGGCAAATTTGACCATGCAGAAATATGAGACTGAATTGGAAACAATGATTTTTGACAGTACATGAGTTCAGCAGGCATATATCCAGTAGTACGTGTGCATGTCATTCTATTTGCCCAAAGTGCAAAAGGTAAGAATCTAGGCCATTGTTGGATGTCACCGTTACATGATTTAGATATGGCTTTCACAATAGGTGGATGCCCTCTCTCTATTTTACCTTTGGCCTCTCGATTATATGCAGTAGTGAGAGACAAACGAATACCGTGACTCTCAAAGAACTCTTTAGCTTCTCTCGCATTTAACTCTCCACGATCAGCAACTACTTTCTCTATGTACCCAAATCGACTTATGACATCTTCAAGAAAGAAATTGCAAACATTGTAAGTGGTCTTAGATCGTAGTGCACGTCCCTCTACATGATTAGTTAAGTCTTCTCTTGCAAGTACAATGTAACGCATTTCGTCAATACCTTTATGCATAGTTACAAGATCTACTACCCACTTGTAGTGAATACAAGGTGGATAAGTAGGATGCAACGGATCTCTATCTTTGACTGATGAATGACGTTGATAAGTAGAACATGTACAAACATAGCTACTAATGTCAACATACATCCTAGGCCAATAATAGGTACTTCTAATTTTTTCATATGTTCCAAAAAATCCTTTATGACCTGCCCATACTGTCTCATGCATTTCCTTCATTACTTGCAATTGAAGCCCTCATTTTCCTAGGACTCATTGTGGATTCTTAACCTTACCCTTAGCATGTCTCCAAAGATAACCATTACATAGGAAAAAGTTATAAGCTCATTTCCTAATGTTACGGAATCTATTCATAGTCTAGGTAGGTAATGGTTGTAGTGTACTTAGATACTTTCCTATGTCTCTCCATTCATTTTCGTACTCAGACTCATGAAATTTCTCATACTCATATATATGTGGAACATAGTCAACTAAATTCACATTCTTTATTAGATCACTTTCAAGATCATCGTGAAATCTAGCTCTCGATAACATATCAGCAACTGAGTTTGACTTACCTGAAATATGAACTAACTCAGGATTTATGAACTTAATATCCATCTAAGCATGGCTATATCAGGAGATGAACAATTGGCTATCATTCCAATGAGAGGCAAACAATCAGTCTCAACTTTGACATTTGCACCAATGAAATATTCTTTGTCTGTTTTCAAAGCTGTTACCATACCCCATAGTTCTCATTTGATTTGTGGATATTTTCATTGTGTTTCATGTAGAATTTTGGCACCAAACCTAATTGCATATCTATTCCCCTCACTATCATCTTGACTTATGACCCAACCTATACCAATAGGACTAGTATCAATAGTCAATATAATAGGTTTGTTAGCAGAATAGTCTACACGCTTAAGGATGGGAGCTTCATGCAATAATTTCTTCAATTTACGCATAGCTTGAGTGTGTTTGTCAGTACAAATAAATTTTCGTTTCTTCCTCAACAAGTCATAGAGACAATCAGCAACATGAGCAAAGTGTGGGATCCAAATAACATAAAAGATGCAAGCACCAAGAAATCTATGTACCTCACTCACGTTGCTACATGTTTCAGAAATCTTGCTAATGGCATCAACTTTTTGTGGGTATGGCTTTCGACCATAATGGCCACATAAATGTTCAACAATAAGAACCTCGTTAACACCAAAATTAGATTTTTCTATGGAAAATGTGAGACCTACCTCTTCAAATCGTTGAAATATTCTTTCTCAATCAGAGATATGGTCAAGAACAAATTTATGATATCGAGATGAATATGAAGTAATGTCCTTTACATGTTCCTCACTCCCTTTAATTGGAATATCATCAATGAATGGCATATTTATATGAGGGATAAAATCATGTAAGACCATATTCATAGCATTCATCATATGAGCCACAAAATTAGTCGCTCCTTGAGGTAAGGTACACATTCGCACTAAGCCTAAAGGATTTTTCATTGTGGTTATGTCACGACTATCAATTGCTAATTGGAATTGGTCATATCCAGAATATAAATCACCCATTGAATAGATAGAATGTCCTGAAAATGATTCAGCAAACTCATCTACAATGGGTCCTGTTCCTACATTCCTTATGGTGACTTTATTGACACGTTGGAGGTCTTGAATAAAACGTAGTTTCCCATTCTTTTTAGGCACAGTGAACCATAGATTTGAGTAAGGTGCAAAAGATGGCTCTAAAATTCTCATGTTTATCTTCTCCTTAAGTAGTTTCATTAGCTCAGGTAAGTGAGCTTTGGAACTTGTATAGGGCAAAGATTCCATGGAATATGTGGAATAGTAAAGATTATCATGGGTGCAACTAACTTAGGATCTACACAACCAATCTCTGAGGATACATAGTAAAGTCTTTTCCATGGCTTCATATAACTCTCTCAAATTTATCTCTCTCTGCTGGCAAAAGAAAGTCATCATCTCTACCAATTATCACCTGTTTGATTGTCTCATCCGTGAATGTATGTCCTATGTTTTTCTTATCCCAAAGAATTGGATCATTTTTCACATCAATAATTTGTTCATTACTTCCTTGAGGTAATGGTTGAGCTATGGGTTTGATTTTTTTGTCTACAGTTTTGTACTTTGTTTCAACTAAGGCATCATGTGTTTGGTTAAATTTTGAGCACTTGTCAACATTGAGAGCATATTCCTGGATTAGATCATACTCATCAAGGGAAGAAAGAAGAATAATATGGGAATTAGAATTTTGTTGAAGACATAACTCTAACTCCTGAAGAGTAGAGAAACAATGAGATGTTTCAATCACATGCTCAATGTTCTCATCATGTTCCATGATTTTGTTGTTTTTATAATTTTTTTGGGTTTTTTGGATAAAAGACTTGGACAATGGACTCTTATGAAGAAAATCTAATCTAGAATGTGGAAAACAAAGTGACAAACTATTGTACATGTTGGTTGAATGCGAGATGTCAAACCAATATCCACTGTTGTCCGCTCAACAATTGATTCTATCCAAAACTTTGATCATAAGTAGCTCCAAACATGAATCGAGGTGTACAATCACTACAAGCATGCTCATGACTCTGAGTAACAATAGGTTTCTTTCTAATTGACAATCGATTCCTAGGATGATTCACTCCTACCGTCATGACTTGAAGTGATTGCATTCCATCCTTAGACTTAAATCTAGCATAAGTAGGCCCATCATCCATGGCTTTAGTTTCCATACGACTCTCGCAAATAAAGGGTTGACCTAAGAGAACTTCGTAGGAGCAATTATCTTGAATAAAAAAGTGAAACTCTTCTGTGATTCCTCCTATGGATATGGGCACACTAGCACAAGCTCCATGCAGGGTACCTACACCATTATCTGCAGTTCTCATACGACATCCAAAATCTTTATCTATGGGCCATCGAAACTTATCATAGACTTCTCTTGAAGTGACATTGATTTCGGAGCCAGAATCTACTAATGCATTTACAGTGATAGTGTTCTTATCATTTCCTATTTTAACATGCATCTCTGATGTACCTCTAGACCAACATTTTCTTTTAAAGTGACTTTCAGGATTGTTTTCATGATTTTCGTGGTCAGGTTGAATAGGTCCTAAGAAATTTTTATTAACATTTACTTCATCATCATCAAAGTCCTCTTCATCAGATTCATCAAAGTTTAAGGCTTCATGCATAGCTTGATCTTGATCTCGCGAATCTTGCATCTCAATATCTAGATTAAGCGAAAACCTCTTCCTTTTAATTAGGCCGATAAAGTTATCTTTAAAAATAGGCTTTGCAATAGAGAAAACTTGTTCTAAAGACATAGTCACTTGACTCTTAAGCGAAATTTCATCTAAAATCTCCATAGGATGTATTTTTCTCTCAATTTCTGAAATCAAGATCGCTTTAGGTTTTCTCTTTGGTTTCTTTTTTTTTTGCTCAGGATCTTGTTTTTGTTCATGTTCTCGTGTTTGTTCTTCAGTTTGTTTTGATTGTTCTTGTTTAAATAAAGGCTTTGGTTCTGTTTTTCTTTGCGTTGTCTTCTTCCCTTTTTGTTTCTCCTCTTGTTTTTGTTCATTGGGTTGTGATTCTTGTTTTTTATCTTTGGATTGTGATGTTTCTCCTTGCTCTATGATTGTTTCTATTCCCTCTGAGGTTTGTTTTCGAGTCACTCTTCTTTTACTAGGTTCAAGTTCATCTCTTTTTCGTTTTTCTTATACATTGGATATATGAGAAATAAGAGATTGATCTTCTATCGGTGATTCCCAAGCCGTTATTCTCCTAATCTCATCTCGTGCTCTTACTAAAGCCTCTATGGAAAAATCACCTTCCTATGTCAGTTTACTTGATTCTACTTGTTGTTCATCAAGATCTGCTAGTTTCACTCCTCTAGTTCCTACATCCGTTATGGTTATATTTTCATAGTGTGTTTTCATTCCTCCCTTACCATAATTTCCTTGCAAAGGTATCCTAGATCGATAGTCACAGATTTTCTTGTGTATGTCTATTACTAGTCGTTGCTCCTTAGCAGCCTTCAATAGTTCACAATATCTCAAAAAGTGCTCTAACAAATCACACCAAGGACATCTACGAGGGCCACACACAAAACCATTTTGATTTTGAGGATTTTGATTAACTTGTGGTGGGAAATTTTGAAACTGAGGATTTTGTTGATAAGGTATTGCTTGAACAGGATAATTAGGATTTTGAAAAGGCAATTGATGTATTTGAGGAGCTTGGGGAGCCTTCGAATAACATGATTGTAACCTAGAAAAGGAGATTAATGAGGCCGACTTCCCAAGGGACAACCACTATGAAGAAGACCCCACTGATAATACCCTTGGGTGCTCTACTAGCAAAGAAGACAACCAAGAAGGATACACCACGAGTAAAGAGGAAGGCTTCACTACTAGTAATGAAGACAACCCAGACAGCGAAAGCTCCTTTCTTGGTCCTACCCTTCCGGTATGCTTTCCAAGATTACCGCAACAAAAGTCAAAGCTTAAAGGAAAACAACCTTCAGGCATGCCTTGGAAGAGCCCCCTCAAGAGTAGGATCCTAAGTCAAGAAGTTGGGAGGAAAAAAGAAGACCACAAGAAGAAAAAAGATCGGGTCCCTCCCCTCAAAGAGGGCACCATCAATAATGAAATTCACATCACTAAACGTTAGGGGTCTATCTGACCTATCAAGAGCGGCGATCCTTGGCCAGTGGTTCAAAGACAAGCGCCTCAACCCTGACTTTATCTGCTTACAAGAGATTAAAATCGACGGAGAGGATCTCCAGAAACGGCTTAAATGCATTTCTCCAAACCACCTTTGGTTCTCCACTTCTCACCCTAGGGGGACGGGGGGCGCTGCTATCGGTATTAGTCACTCCTTGTCTGGAAATGTCACCTCATCTTTTGAAGATCGGAATCATCGTTGGATTGCTGCCTCTATCAGGTTCCCTTTCCAATTCACTGCGGTCTCAATTTATGCCCCTAATGGAGAAGCAGATAGAATGGATACTTGGGCTTCCCTCGACTCCCTTTCACATAATGTTATGATTTGTGGGGACTTCAACATGGTTGAGTTTCTTGAGGATCGATGGAACAACAAAGGGAAAATTATTGACGGTCAAGAGAAAGAGATATGGGATAAAATCAAGCTCCATCTCGACCTGGTCGAGGTAAAAGACATGAAGGGGTTCTCCTAGTCAAATCTCCAATCGGGGGACTCTTTGAGGAAAGCAAGACTTGATAGATGTTACATCAATTAGAACACCATCCTTCAGTGGGGTATTCCCTCGATTTCCCAACACATGGACTTGACTATCTCGGACCACTACCTGATTACTCTGTCTTTCAAACCGTTTTCCATGTTCAAGAAAGCCCCCTGGTTTCATGCTTGTCGGACGTTGTTTTACCTCCCCTCTGTCCACCAAGAAATTTCAGAAGTGTGGGCAGAAGCCTTTGCCTACTGTAATGAACCGGCTAAGTGTTGGAGAAGTGCGGTGGAAAGGACACGAAAAATTCTTATCAGGACTCAAAAGGCTATAAGAGATATCCGGAAACAAAGAAGAGAAACGGTGTACCGGAGGCTCTCACGGCTTGAAGAAGAGGTGAACAAAGGCAAGTTACATTGCCAACAAGGTCTTTTGAAAATCAGGGGAAGACTAAGACTAGAGGAGGAGGTTCAAAGGAAAAATCTTCAAATTTTCTTCAAAGATTGGTGGGCGGGGAAGGCCGACAAACCATCAAAAGAGATGTGTAACATCCTCAAAAGGAAACAAGCTAGGGAATCCATCCCCCTATTGGTCGATAACAAAGGAACCGAATGTTGCACGGAAGTTGAGAATAGATCTATCATCGTCGAACACTTTACCAATCTTCTCGGGGTCTCGACTGCTCCTTCGCCCCATAGGCGCGACTCCATGGCAACCATCTCAAGGGTTGCTCAATCTAGAATCCCACAGAACATGATTGCTCTGCTGGATGCTAACATTTCTGAGAATGAAATTATCGAGGTTATTGATGCCCTTCCCAATGGGAAAAGTCCGGGTCCGGATGGTCTCACTAATGAGTTTTTCAAGTCCTTCAAACATGAGGTGGCCACCCCACTGCGTCTAGTGTGGCAAGAGGCTCTCTCATTCGGTGCCCTCCCTGAGTGTCTTAATAATGGCGTCATCAAGTTAATCCACAAAAGGGGAGATAAGAACAAAATTGAAAACTGGCGTCCGATTACCATGCTCCAAACAGGATATAAGATAATTGCAAAAGTTATCGCCAACATAATCTTTTGTCATTTAAAGTCATGGTTGTGTGAGGACCAGAAAGGTTTTATCAAAGGTAGATCTATACTTGAAGCAATTGTCGATACTTGGGAAGGCCTTGCTTTCGCTGAGGAGTCTGCTCAAGATCTGATATTCATTAAGATCGACTTCGACAAAGCGTATGATAGATTGGAATGGGACTTTATTCTTCAATCATTGAAAGACCTTGGATGCAGCCAAAAGTTCACGAAGATGGTTTCCACTCTTCTTGGAAACGCTTCAACTAGAATAAATATCAACGGCAAGCTCTCTAAGCCCATTCGTTTAAAAAGATCAATTAGGCAAGGCTGCCCTCTAGCTCCTTTACTCTTCGCTATCGCTTCGAATGGACTTAGTCGCCTATTAAAGCATCATATGGACACTGGCAATCTCAAGGGTCTTTCCCTACCTCATAATCATGGCCAAATGATTGCGAGACTTTTTGCTGATGACATGCATGCCTTTGTGCACAACGATATAAACAACATTGAGGTGTTTTGGTGGTGCCTCGACATCTTTTGTGTGGCGTCAGGTTCAAAAATCAACCATGCTAAAACTGCTTTTAGAGCAATCAGCGGACCTACTCCCCAATTGTTGGTGGATCAGGGGTGTCAAGTTATCCCTAGTGGTCAAGTCTTCCGTCTCCTTGGCATTCCGATGGGATTCGACATCTCAATGGACCAACGCTGGAATTGGGTCCTATCCAAGCTGGATAGCAAGCTGAATCATTGGAAAGGTATGCAAGTCAACTTGGCAGGGCGTGCTATGGTTGTTAACACATTTATACTGTCTACAATTATTTACTTTATCTCGTGTTGGAGACCTAAGGAGAAAGACTTGGCCAAAGTGGAAAGAATCTGCAGAAACTTCCTTTGGACTGGGGACCCCAACAGGAGGGGGATTCCCAAAATCAAATGGGAAACTTGCATTAGCCCTAAAGACTCAGGGGGCTTGGGAATTTCGGATATCGTTGGGTTGGCTGACAAGCTGGCGGCAAAGTGGCTTATCAAGGCTTGGAGCAATAGGGAGTCCTCTTGGGCTAAATTGATCTTCAGAAACACACAAGACCTTACCTTAGTTGGCCATCCTGGTTGGTAGGACATAGGGATTCTCACGCTTTTGTTCTCCCCCCACCCGGTGTCCCCAAAAGGCTCTAGCCTCGTGTGTTCTTTATGGAAGAGTTGGAACAAGGCCAAACAATTCATCAGAATCAGTGATGAGTGGAAGTGGGCAGCTGGGATAAGACAAAATGAATCTATCTGGTTCCCGATCAGCAGCATTAGGGGGGTGGAGTCTTGGAGCCTCCAAACTGCAAAGCGGTTATGGAACAAGGGGTTCAAACAATGGAAACAACTCTGGAAACAAGAGACCAGCCAGTGGATTAGGTTCGAAGAATTGGATCCGAGACTTAGAGTTACCCGTGAGGAATGGAGTCTTCTTCAAAGCAGGTGTTTAGCATGGGACCGCTCATCTACCCGCCTTCTTTGCGGTCAAGACCTTCCTTGCCTAGAGGGCCTCAAATGGAGTAATGGTAAGAAGCTATCCAGAACCCCCAACTTCAAAGAGAACTTAGAAGTTCACCACACTCTTAACAAGAGATGGTGCCTTTCTTGGACCAAACTTCGGTGGGAACTAAAATTCATGTCTCTTTGGCACCCCTAATTGAGGTCAAAAAGTCTGTTCTCATGTGGCAGATCTTGCATAAAGGTATTTGGTCCAATGCAAGGGCTAACAAAATCTGTGGTGTGCCGCCATGGTGCAAGCGTTGTCATCGATGCATCGAAGATTTAGCTCACCTGTTCTTCGACTGCCCCAAGTCCCGTGTTATTTGGCGTCACGTGACCCGAGTATTGAGACTCACGAACCAAATCAATTGGCAACAGGTGATGTTGGGTGAGGCGGTCGGCTGCTCATCGAGGCTGTGGAATGCCATCAGGGGTGAGACTCTCTGGAAGATTTGGAGGGAGCGATGTGCTGTCAATTTTGGCCAAACTCCTAAGGAATGGTCGATTGAGAAATCCTTGTTTCTTCTAGGTAAAAGAATCTCCGGAGATAAGGGATCTCCACCGTTTAGACATCACTGTATTTATCTCCTCAAAAACAACAAGTTGAAACCCAAATGGGTCCCACATGAGGGTGATGATAGATTTATCCGCCTCATTTGTAATGCCATCTAGCTTGCCATACTCCTCCCCTGCATTGTGGGATTTGGGGGGTCCCATGGGCACTAGTCCCATTCTCTTGTAACTTTTCTTCTTTATTTTAATTAAAGTCCGGGAGATTAGGCTAAGGCCGAACTTCCTTTTATTTAAAAAAAAAAAACAAACATGTGGTACTTGAGGTGCAAGAGGAGCTTCCATATTATACGGTTGATGATTCTAAAAATTTTGATTTTGAGGATTTTGAAAAGCTATTTGAGAAGCTTGAGGATACATGTTTTGATACATTTGAGGATTTTACACATGAGGATGAGGATTTTGCATTGGACGAACTTGATATGCTTGAGTAGGAGCTACTTGTGGATTTTGATTGGTAGCTATAGCATGTTGGTTAGGCTCTTGAAAAGACATTGGGCTCATTTGATTTTGGAAAGTTTTGGTGTAATTAGATTGTAAAGCATCTATAGTCTTGGCCAAGTTGGATTATGTAGCAATAAGACTTTCCATTTGCTTATTGAGAATTTCCACTTGAGATTGTTCAACTACACTTTTATTTGGCTCTACTTTAAAACCTTGAGTAGGCTCCATCATTTGAGGAATAGGAGTAGAGTAACAAATCATAGCATGGGATTGTTCTCTAACTTGCTCCTTAGTTTATGGAAGGCTAGCTTGAGGAAGACTAGTTTGCTCATAAAGCATGGATTGTCTTTGATGTCTATGGGCTACAACCTCTACTACTTTACGCACTTTTTGCCAATTGTGAGTAAGACCATAGCGCTTATCCAGTTCTTCTAATCGCCGTTCAACTTCCCTACGAGTTTCGGGATGAAGAAGCTTAAGAAAATTGATCACAAGATCAAGTTCCAAAGTTATCTTATCCTCATCAAGAAGTTGTTCATAGCGTCTAATATACTCATTTTGTAAGTGAGTAATAGAGCTACTAGGCTTTGGTGAATTGACCCATCGTAAGAATCCATCCCGATTATGTTGGCTATAATCTTCAAGATAGAACTCTTTGAGCATCTCCTTCCTAAAAATCACTCCAAGGAAGACTATCATATTGAGTGACACGGTTTATGATAGACCTATCAACAATTCGTTCAAAGAATGATATCAAAAGATCTTTGGGAAGACCAAAAATCATAGCTTGGTCTTCAAATAAATCTAAGTAGCTTGTGATGTTGATGCCATTGAATTTTCCCTTCTCTCTCAACATAGAAGAGACTATTCTTTGGCCTTGTTTCTCAACAATAAGGGATTCGAATCCTTCCTCCATCTTATGTGAATAAGCAAGTGATGCATGATGCTCTAGATCTCTCACAAATGCATTTACTTCACGACGAAGATGTGCACGATACTGTGAGAAATCCAGTGCAACACTCAAGACTGATGATGATGATATGATGAGGATGAAAAATATGAAACAAAGGACATGGATCACAACCTCCCAACAAAATCAGAAGCAAATGCTACGAAGCGTCTCACGTCGGGTTCAAATGTGGAGGTGATCGCAATCCGGGTGGATCGGGTCCGATCGTGGCACACACAGGGTGTATGAAGCTAATGAATGTTGGAAGGTTTAAGGATATGAAAGTGAAATTAAGTTGAGTATGGAGAAGAGAGAGATATTGAAATGATTATGGGAATGAGAATGTAGGAGCAAGTTAGATTTATGAACATGACTGATAATAATGAAAGAGAACCATACACACGAATCAAATTTGGAAGGAAGAATGGTCCATTGAAGGAGCTTCTTAAACACTTCCTAATTCTAATCCATATGCATAGTCTTCTTTGGATGATATGTATGCATGACGAGAATAGATGGAATCCTTACACATAAATCAGTTTCAAAAGGAAGAATGGTCCAATATTGGAGCTTCTTATACACTTTCAGAAACTAATCAATATGTATGGGTATGTATGGATTATATGCATGCAAGTGAATTATGATGATAGAGTTTAATCACAAGCTCAATGAAACATCCTCACTAGTTCAACGCAATACTACGGAGCCTTCTCACACATAGAAGAAAATAGAAGACATGTAAAAATACTTAAGAGACTAAGAGACAAGAGACAAGAGACAAATGACAAGTGACATGAATTAGAAGGACTTGAATTCAGATACATGTATAAGATCATCGTGATACGTCAAGCTAAGCAGTCTACTGATCAAAGGCGGTTCTGACCTTCAAACCATGAGAGTTCAACCGAATGTCACATGTAAGAAGATGAGTTCCACTTCATTGACCCTATGTATGTCTAGACTCGTAACGTCTAACTAAAGAAGTCTAAGACTCATTAAAACTAGCTCTAACTCACTCACATGCTCCACCAAGGGTGAGTCAAGATAGAGATGCTGGTTTCAAGAGCCTATCCTAGATTGGAGTTCTAACTTAAATTTGAAACTAGGTACTATACGCATACTAGCCCACCTTGGATCCTCACTCACTCAACCGAGGGTGATCGTCTCAAGGAAACCTTAAGCTAGCAAGAGCCCTATGGATGCCTAACAATGATGCTCTAGGAGCTTGGAGGGGGGTTTATATAGTTTTTTGAATGAATTTGGGCCCTTGGATCTAGAGAAATCAACTCTCAACTCTAGGATCACTACTTTCGATTACAACCATTTGATTAATCAAATCAATGGCTTGGAATTGTTCTTTCTATCAAACATAGTGTAAAAGAATGAAATTTAGGCACCTTCATTCTCCACCATTGGATCTGGGGATGATCTGGACTGTCGGATGAGTGCTGACATCAATTCGGATAAGATAAGCCACTATGTTTGGAGAAACTTTGCATTATTAATCTTTAGCTGTCAAAAAAGTCTTCTTTGATGAAAAAAACTCGTGGATCCTCCTTCCTTTATGCTTTAGTGCATCTCAACCCTTGAATATGAGTTCATCTTGACCGTACAACATGGTTCAATCATATTTTGCCATGTGGTAGCCGTTCAAGCCTTCAATTTTCTTATTCTAGAAAACTGCGGTGACCTTGAAAACTAGATTTTGTGCTCTTTGACCCTTCAAATATCCTTTGATGAAGATAAAAGTTTGTAGGACTATGTTTTGAAAGGCCTCCTTTAGGAATATGAAAAAAAAAAACTCCCATCTGAATCTTCCTTGTACAAGTTTGACTACATTTGGAAGCTTGCAAGGTGGCATTAAGGTGTCTAGGAATCTCTGATAGCCATGAAACTTTGTAGTGGTCTTTATACATGCCAAACCATATGGCTAACAAAAATTCCTATACAGAATTTTTTAGGGTCTAAGTGGAAAAATTACATTTTTTACAAAATGCACATGGCATATCAATGTGCTAGAAAATCCCTTTTCATGTGAAATTCGGGCTATAGACTGCCTTTGATAGGCTTTATAAGTATATGGATTTTCATGTGATTTGGAGACATTGAAATTTTTGCCCTAATTTCCAAAGTTTGACCAGCTTTGACTGCTACCCTAGATTCACTCGATTTCTTCCAAAGTTTGCATCTGAACTCCCTTTGACATTCTTGATGCATCTTGGAATTCTCAAGTAATTCCGGCTACCTTCACTGAATGTGTTTGCTATAGGCCTTCATGAGTGAGAGAGGAGAGAAAATCTCGACGACAACAGTTGCAGATTACTAGAGTCCGATGGCCTGTACGGTCGTACCACTGATTAGGGCGTCTGAACAAAGTGTAGCACATACCATGGATGATACGATGCTCCAACAATTGCTCCAGCGAGTGGATGAATTTTCCATGCCTCGACAGTTCCATGTACCGGAAGACCAATTGGTTACCTGCAACTTAGGTGATGAAACTAATCGGCAACCAGCATTAGGAAAAAAGGTGAACCCTGGATGGGCCTTTTAGCTCAAGGAGTGATTAGTGATGGACCAATCAGAAGAGGGTGGTGGCCACAGTCTATACCCTATAAAATACTAGGCTGAAGGGGGCAGAGGGGACAAGATTCCTCTATGTTTAGGGTTGTCTTCTAGAGAGAGAAGAAATCTCGTAATCAGGCTGGGCCCAAAAATTCAAAATTTTTTAAAAGTTGTAAAACTCATCATAATACCATTAAATGACCTCCATATCACTTTTCAGGGTCAAAAGTGCTATTTTTGACTTCTAATTCAAAATCCGTGCATGTTTGTGGACTAAAAAAGTGACTTTTTTCA
Source organism: Ceratopteris richardii (assembly GCA_020310875.1). Taxonomy (NCBI): domain Eukaryota; kingdom Viridiplantae; phylum Streptophyta; class Polypodiopsida; order Polypodiales; family Pteridaceae; genus Ceratopteris; species Ceratopteris richardii. Next base: position 172,291,542 of record CM035413.1, read on the forward strand.
AAATGACTCAAAAAACTCTATTTTCCCTCTTCAAACTCCCATTTTCATACCCAAAACCCAAAAAGTCATATTTTTCACCTCTATTCCCTCCATACCATACAACAGAAGCATTGTTTCTCCTCCTACCATTCTCCCAACTTCTGCAGCAATGACAACAACTCTTACTCCCATGGAAAGCTCCAGAGCTCGTAGGAGACCAAAGGATGAAGTTCACACAATGACGTGCCACAACATCAAAACAATGGAAGGAAGTTGGCTACCACAAGAGTTTTGCAAAGGTGCATGGGTGTACATGCAGCCATCTGGACTTGGTCCTCATCGTGTTCGAGATCGTGGAAATTTGGATCTTCATTGGAAAGGTAAGCTCTTAGGCTTCAAGCAGCAAACACATGGTGGGATGGTTGCTATTGTACAACATGTCTTCACAGTTTCAACCATGAAGTTAGAAAACTCCAATAGAATTAGATATCCAATCCATTGTGAGTATTTCTATTTTCTCAATGCTTCATGGTGTTAAATGTCTTAATTACTCATCTCATATGTTTTTCATTGCTACAGTCATATTTCCTTCTAGTTTAGTGGAAGAGCAACCACTTCATAGTCTCACAGGAACTTTCAAAGCATTACATGCAGACATTGGGGCATTAGTGTTTCCAGATGTACCTCCTGCTAAACTTATTCGTGAAAGGATCTTCTTTTACACTCACGAGTACATTGTTCCTTCCACAGATGGTGAATATGGAAGGTTGGAGATTATCAAAGTTGACTCTCTTCTTAGTTTAGAGTGGCCAAAACCTGATTTTTGGTCCATATCATCTTTCAAGCGTAAGATGGTGATGGACATACATAACTCTTTGAAATTCACACGAGTATCTAGATCAATAGGTCTTCATTGGACTCTACCAATCCATTGCTTTGTTTTCATATTTCAAGGCATTCCTTTTGTAGAAACTCCTACAATGTTCCTATGTAAAGATATTACATACGAAGCAGTAGAAGGATTGTTAGGGGAAAACTGGGGTTATGTAGAAGGATTGTCAAAAGGGGATAGATATCGTTGTAGAATTGGTGACACAGGTATAGGGTTTCACTATTTAAAACATCGCACCTCATGGTACATCAGATTTTATTATGATCGTTGGATGTGTAAACTAGGAGAGTGGATACCTTTGCAAAGCTCGGAGGGATCTTTAGCTTCATTTGAAATTAATGTGAAGTTACCAAACAATGATATGGAGGTGGTTTTAGTTAATCAACATTGGAACTTGGCCAACTTGAGAGAGCACTTACTTATCATGGGATATGACGATCTTCATGTTTTCAAACTTCGAATACGAGGGAACAAGGTAAGAGTTGTATTCCATATATATATATATATATATATATATATATATATATATATATATATATATATATATATATATATATATATATATATATATATATATATCTTATTCTATCACTATTGTTCATGATTTGAAAATGTTTTACTCTTTTATGAATTGTCCACAGATTGGAAAGAGATTGGAAGACAAAATCAAGGTTCTTGCAGATTGGAGCATGGATGGAACTGACATTTCATTGTCATAACTCTTTTTTGTAAAGATACTGTGAAACCTGTAAACAAACCTATTTTTGCAATGAAAAATTTTTCACATTTGCTTCAAGGATATTTTGGCCACATTCTACTTGTATCTGTAAATTCTCAAGGTTTTTCTTGAAAGAGCATTCTTATTGTTTATTTCCTTTGATGTGATCTCAAATGTCAAAGTTTTCCTTTTCAAGACTCTTATGTTTTAATTTAAGGAAAAGTCACTTCTATGAAAAAGTGGGACCCATCACTTAAAAATTCTAGAAAAGTTATAAATAGGAGTCCTCTCTCCTCATTTCTCACTTTTGCAACCACATTGAGTGTTAGAACAGTTTGCATTTGCAAGCTATGGCTTCCACCTCTGTACCTACTAAGAGTGCACGCCACAAGTTTCTAGAATTTTTGGAGGATTCAGATTATAAAGGTCAACATGACCTATATGATCTTCTCTCCAAGGTTCCTGACCTCCATGGAACCGTGCAAATGAATGCCGATGCTTTGGAGGAGCTACTTCAATATATGCAAGTTCATATATTGCGTTTCTCCATTGAAATACCACCATATGATGGAACTTGGGTTCCATGTGACCTTCTCACCTACATTCACAAAGGTGATGAGGCTTTTGCAAAACGATTGAAACGGTTCCAGGCAATTGTAGAGGAAGCAGGGCACCTTCTTGATGAAACTGTGCCACTTATAAGGAAATTGAATAGGAAACGCAAGATGGGTCCAAAATATCTTTCATTCATTGCTGCCACAATTTTCTTTGTGAATGAGGAACCATAACCAATTCCTCATGAGATCCCTCATCTTCTTACAGGTGGTTTTGTCGAGGATAAAAAGGAACCACCTCAAGAACCCTTGAATCTCCTATTAGAGAGAGAAGCTATTGAGAAAACTTATCCTCTTGGTGTGGATGATAAGTTGAAAGAAGTGCCTAAGCCATCCACCTCTTCGGAGCCAGAAGCAACTATTCCAGAGGTGGAGATTGAAACTTTTTCAGTGGTTCTTGTCGAGGGACAAGAATATTTGTTTTTACATGATGTAGAGAAGGCATTTGGGCTACGGCTTGATGAATGCCTAAGTTTGTTTTGTACTTTGTCAGAGTGTCCATTGGATAGTACCTCTGAGTTGTTGGAGAAAAAGTGTTTGCCATTTGGTGACTCAGTGGCCGACACAATAAAATTGGTTTGCAATGACATACTCACAAGTGAACATGAACATATCACAGAAGAACAATTTAATAATGCACAAGAAAGGATATTGGAATCAAAAATTCCCTCCTCACCAGTAATCGAGCAGAGTGGGATGTCCCACTCCAGCATTAATTTACAACTTCAAGAGAGAGGAGAAGAAGAAGATAGAGTTCAGGATGTAAGTATCTTCAATTCATGTCATTCATTCTTACAAACACATGCAGCTACTAATCATAAAACTTTGTGCAGGAGGTGATTGAAGTCGACAAGTTTGCAGCAAGGAGCGGAGGTGATCGAGTGGCTCGTGGAGGTGGCTCATCCCTTGCAAACTACATTGGGAAACTTCCCAAAGACCATTTTGTAATTATCCATAAAGAGTTCAGTCCTCAAGGCCACTTCATGACATGGTGTCTAAAGGCCTTAAGTAAATTGCTTTGTTTATCAACCATTACACAGGGGAGTAATTGTATCTTTTTAGTTAAGAAATCCCTTGTAACTACAACCTTAGGTTCCAACTTCCGTGGAAAGGTCTTAGGCCAAATAGGTATATCTCTAGGTCTAGGTGTTAGAAATGTTGATCAAATAGCAAACTCAATTTTGACTTACACCCTACCCATGGCTTTGGAGCGTCGAAAGAGAGTCATTGAGAAACTCAAAGCCAATTGATGTAAACAATTGAATTAATATCAAATTTTCACTTTGCTTTATTTACAATTGTCTCAAGTATTTCTTTTTCAGTATATTATCTAAAATTCTTTTGGACCTGCATGTGATGTATTGATGTCATGTAGGGCATTGGGAGGACCTTTAGTTTCATTCTTTTGGACTCTTGATCATTGGGTAAGCCTCCATTAAGGTCTTCTAGGGCATTGGGAGGCCAAATAAGGCACTGCCACAGAAACGCGGGAGAAGGCCCTGCAAAACGTTTGCAGGGCCTTCTCCCGCGTTTCTGTGGCAGTGCCTTATTTGGCCTCCCAATGCCCTAGAAGACCTTAATGGAGGCTTACCCAATGATCAAGAGTCCAAAAGAATGAAACTAAAGGTCCTGACATGCCCAAGGTTACCTTACATGAGACTGAACCTTCACTAGATGGATATTTTCAAGAATGCAAATGTTCTAAGTTTCAAAATGCTCTGCTCATATGTTTCAAAGGTATAGGGAGGTCAAAATTTTTTCATATTAACTACCCCTGAACTAGCTTTACTAGTCATGATCCCTCTTTCATATTTCAAAGGTTTTGTAGGGCATTAGGAGGCCAAATAAGGCCCTGCCACAGAAACGCGGGAGAAGGCCCTGCAAACGTTTTGCAGGGCCTTCTCCCGCGTTTCTGTGGCAGGGCCTTATTTGGCCTCCCAATGCCCTACAAGACCTACATGACCTTAAATAAAAAAGAAATTTCAGTACAGGGATATTATCACTAGATCAAAATGACAAGATAAGAAAACAGTCATTCATATATGAGAGATTATCACAAGAAAACACATGGAAATGTAAAATGACTGCTCATGTTTCATTCTAAATAATGAGATTATAAATGGAATAGAGGAAAAGTGCTAATGTTTCATTGAAAATGGCAATATTTACAAAAAATCTCTTGTCCATAGAGATCAGTTACAAAACTTAGCTACGATCACCCCTAATTCTCCTAGCTAACTGTATGTCCTTCGGTTGTATAGTGACTCGCTTAGCATGGATGGCGCACAGGTTGGAATCCTCTAGCATTGATATAAAAAATGCTTCAGCTGCCTCTTGTAAAGCTTCTAAAGCTAGAGCTTGGATCCTTAACCCTGCACAATACCTTTGTAACTCTTCTTTGACCACCCTTGCAAAGGGTCTTCTAGGTATGAGAAGCTCAGCTGTCTTTTGATAGTGCCTTATCTCTGCAAATGCCTTCGTATATCTTCTTCTTCGTTGTGGTGCTCTAGCTTGTGGTGGTGGTGGTCTTCGTTGGACATTTTCTTGTGGTCTTGGTTGGGGTGGTCTACGACGAGGTTGAAAGAATTTCTTCTTCCGTTGCACGCGTCTTGAGCTTTCTCCTTGTTCAGGATGTTGTTGCTGGCTTTGCTCTCTCTCTTGATCATTGGGTATGGCCCCCTGATTTGATGGTAGTGTCTTTCCCGCTACAGTAACCCTATGATTTGTAGGTATTTCTTCGTTACCCCATGGTGGCAATCTTTGACTCTCATCACTTGATTGTGAACCTTGTTGAGACACATCCTCATGCGATTCATCAAAATCATCATCAGAAACTACCTGTCTATGAGCACGCTCCTTCACCCTTGTCTTTGTTGGTCTCTTTGGTGATGGAGGCTCATCATATGATGATGGTGGTGATTGGGGTTGATTTACGGCCTTTTCCCTGGATTGCCCATGTTCCACTTGTTCATGCAACTGTTCACTCCCAGAGGTATGGCCACCACCTGTTTCGCGATGGGATGCAGAGTGCGAGACACTACGTCGCCTTTTGTGGTGATTCATCCATGGTGGCTTCTGAGTGCCTTGCACATAGGTAGGAAAGTTAATGGGATCCTTCCTTGCAGTTTGCTTTGTTCGTGCCATCCTCTATAGTGCTAGAATGTTGAAATGAGACAATGAGTCTCCTTTTATAATGTTTCACTTAAAAAGGTTCTGTTCACATCTGAATGGACAAAAAATAGTTTAAAAATTAAAAATTACCTGAAAAAATTGCAAACAAGAGATTAGTGTGTAGCAAACCTTATGAATTATTCAGAAAATGCCATGAATGTATTAAATGACTTCACTTCCATGATGAACCCTCTCGTGTTCTTGTAGCCCGCCATTGAGCATGACGTAAAGGTCCCAATGATGACTTCCATTTTTCACTAGCTAAGTTGTGTTGATTAAATCTTGCAAGTTTTGCAACTTTCGACTCCTTGGCTCGTTCCATTGCATATGTCCTTGAAAATGCAGTACGATAAAACCAATTAAACATCTCTTCCATATAGTTTGATTGCATTGCACCACCACCATGTCGTGTGTTCTTGAAGTAAACACCTCTAGCCTTGTAATGTGACTTCTCCATTCCTTGTGTACTAAAAATCTCCAATGAACCATATCGATGCATAAAAAATGCTCCATGTGCAAATAAAATATGCTGAAATGATATAAGTACATATAACACAATCTTATCAACAAGAAAATTGAAAAAATAAGAAAACTTACAATGTAATGTGTAATATTGCTCTCTCCCCAAGATAGGATGAAACACTTTGCAAACTCCATTAATGTATCTTGAAACAACTGACGGTCAATTTTGTTGGAGCTATTAAGACTCATTAAACCTACCAACTTATCTAAGCATGACCAAACCTTCTTTCGCCTATTACTAAGGTCAATTTGAGAATCATTATCAGTGGTGATCATGCACAAGTCTTTCCATAGCTCCCTGCATTCATTTTTCTTAGGGCTTACACCTGTTCTGAAAAATTTTCTTGCCTTCTTCCCTGTCATTGACACTTGTTGCAAACTATTTTGCGATTCACCAGGTTTTTTGACAACTAGAGTTACATTACCACCATGACAACCAATCGAATTAAGCAACTCTTCCAATTTTTTGATTGCTTGTACAGATTTATCAATTGGCTTCATGGAAAATGCATATTCTATGTGGAGCTTCAATAATCTATCAAATATTCTCATGAAAGCATGCAATGTGCAAAAGTGAACATTAACTAATGGAAATGGAATAATGGGATTCCAATCTTTATCTAATGTGTCACGGTTAGGTATTTCTAACATAGGACACCTTAACAAAGGTCTATCCCATTCCGTGGAAGTAGGTGCATCTATGTATTCATCTAAGCTAGATAGTACTTTTTGTTGTCCCTTTGTTACTTTGTAGCCTCGAGTACAAAATGGACATGGATAACGAGCAGATGCACCTTGCTTGCAACCTAACATGCATTTGATAGTTTTTAAATCCCCACCCAAATGCCAATCTATCTCAAAATCACCAAAGTTCTCTATGTGGAGCTTTGCACCATGAATTTGAGAAAGTATTACTTTAGTGATCCATGGGGTCCTACTAAAAATCCATGAAAGAACATCATTGGATTCTTTAGGTACTTCAATAGCACCTAACCACCATATTTCTTTCTCGGATTGAACACTATATGTAGACTTAGAGCTAGAGTTACAACTTTCATCAGATATGGCATTTCTCATAGCTTCATTCATGAGTGTCAAACTCAATCTCTCCATTCGTCGTCCCTTTATAATCTGGCATTCATCTAACTTCAATATAAACTGTAATTTGGTATTACAATCTGCATAAATTAGCAAAATCTTTATAACATCAAAATACAATGTATATCAAGGTAACAATAGTGCACATACCTGGTATAGTAGATTTGTAAAATTGAACCATTGCCTGTTGAAGCCTCTCCAAATCCACGAATATGTTGTTGTACTTTGTGTAAGGAAATCCATTTCCAACTGCGCTTTTCAACTCTTTTTTGGATGTAGATAAATGATAAATAGACATAGGCATAATATCCTCTATATATGAGTAGTTTCCAAGAATACTAGTTATATCTTCATTGGACATTGACTTCTTTAGCGATACCTTGTAAGGAGATGGAAACATATTCTGTAAAATACCTTCTCTTTCTAATGAATGCTTCAAAAGGTTGTACAATGCACTGTATCCTTTAGTACTAATTCCTGCTTCATCACATACCATCTGCACGTCTCTAGGAGTGATAATATCTTGTAACTTTTTTGTGAAATCTTTAATCACTTTCTTCTTGATAAGGTTTCCTATCCGTGACTCCAAAATACTAACCACCTGCTTGTTGGTCAAACAAGAATTTAATAACTTGAATTGATCCTCTGTTGTTGATGATGCATTAACATCTTCAACGAATGACCTACATAACAAGAAAAAAAAAAATATATATATACATATAAAAGTCTTCCAAAAAGAGAAACAAATACAAGCCAAACCTTATTGCAAAAACTCGTCGTTTGCGTGCTCCACCACCAATTGAAAGAGAGTCAAAGGATGTTAATGATCGTCTCCTACGTCGCATCCCAAGTGGAGTCTCTCTCAAGTGTTGGACAGTGTTTTTAATTCCTCAATTGTTCTCTCCTTTTCTTCCATATGCTTTTCAAGCTCTGCAAGCTTTTCTTGTAAAGATATGATTGTGCTTTCAAAAGTGACCAACCTTGTATGATTTAGTTGATATTGTTGAATCCAATACTTAGTAATGGCAGTTGAATGTGTAGATAATCGTTGACAATAACCTAAGAGCCCAGCTTTACCGGCACCGATGAACTGAAGTAAAGTTGAGAGGTTATGGAATGTTGGATGGTAAGAAGACATTGGATTAGGAGGGTATAATGAACCATGAGTCCAAAGATCAATATTCTTTTCTCCAGCTTCACGACGCTCATTTTGAGAGTTCACATCATTGTTGCATTGTGTATTTGGAGCAAACTCTCTGGGCACACGAACATGGATACTTGTTGATGCTGGGGCATGAGGACGTGCTAATGTGAGGTTTGTAATAGGTGTCAACACCATCTTTTCCAACAATTAAACAATACTGAGAAAGAGACCAGAAATTTGTTTGGAAGAGATGCTAGAGCATGATTTTCTCAAGAAAAGTTTGTTTTCTTGGATGAGGATGGGTCACAGTGTGTTTTTCCACTGAGAATAGCCAAAAATGTTGAAATTTTGAAAAAGTCATTTTTTGGGTGAAGAGTAGTTACGGATTTGATGATGTGGCACTCTACTTTTGGAGGGATTTTAAAAATATTGCTTTTTCAAAAGGAAAATTAAAAACTAAACTCAAAAAAGGTCACTTCTGACATATATATTAAAAAATGAGCCCTTTCAAGTAAATAAACACTGAAATTGAGACTTAAAAAAAAAAATCATTTTTTTATTCCCATACATGCTCGAGTTTGATGATGTGGAAAGTAGATTCCCTTTCTCTCTCTCTAAAAGAAGAGAGAGAGGAGCCTAGTAAGCCTTAAAAATAGCCTACTCCAGCCTACTAAAAAGTGCCCTATCAAATGCACTTTGTCCCCTTAGACAACAGCAGAATGAGGCTTAATCCCTGAAAATTAGGGATCCTTACAAGGCCCATGCAGGGTTCACCCTTTTTCCTAATGGTGAAGATTAGGGCGGGACTATCAGAGACCTTTTAAAATAACTTGCTACAATTACTACGCGAATTCTCTCATGTGTTTGCATGGGATTACCGGGATATGAAGGGGTTGGACCCGCGTATCTATCAACATAGGGTTATGCTAAAACCAGATGCCCGGCCTATTAAACAACCCAGGTATAGAATGAATCCTCACTATGCAGCCCAGGTCAAAGCAGAATTGGATCGATTGCTGAAGGTTGGGTTTATTGTTCGTATCGAGCATGCGGAGTGGATTTCCCCTATTGTCATAGTTCCTAAGAAGAATAAGCAAGTACGGATATGTGTGGATTACTTGAAAATAAACGTAGCAACCATACTTGATGTGGTAGGTCATGAGATGAACTCCTTTTTGGATGGATATAGTGGTTATAACCAAGTACGAATGGCGGAGCAGGACATTCCAAAGACAACATTTATAACAAATTGGGGCGTCTATGCATGTACAGTGATGTGATTTGGTCTGCAAAATGCTCCAAGTACATTTCAGCGCTGTATGCAGGAAGTTTTCTCTCCTTATCTAACCACGTTCATGAGAGTTTACTTGGATGACTTCTCCATATCCAGTAATACTTCAGCGCATCTGTACCATTTACGGTGTTGTTTTCTAAAATGTCAAGAATATCGTTTATGCTTAAACCCAAATAAATTTGTCTTCTCTGTATCTTGCGGCAAGTTGCTAGGACACATTCTCTCCAAACAAGGGATTCAAATCGACCCAGATAAGGTGAAAACCATACTGGAGGCACCTGCCCCAAGAAACCCAAAGAAGTGATGCGCTTCTTGGGACAAATCCGGTGGCATGGACGACATTTACGGTGGCTTGCTCATGTGGCCATGCCACTCAATCGACTGATAGTCATTACTCCTCGTCAGTTTGAATGGACTGAGGCATGTCAACTCTCTTTCGATCGATTGAAGCCACTGTTAATGCAGGCTCCTATTTTACAAGCACAAAATTGGGAACTGCCATTTCATGTCTTTTGGATGCATCCGACATTGCAATTGGTAGCGTGCTGATGCAGCAAACAAAAAAATGGTTCCGTCCAGTGAATTATGCGAGTCGCAGATTAGCTTCGGTTGAGCACAATTATTTAGTCACTGAATGTGAATATCTTGGATTAGTATATTCGGTGAAGAAATTCCGGCATTATTTACTGGGATGCCGCTTCACCTTCCATGTCCATCATGCGGCTTTGGTGTACCTTATTCGCCAACAGCATTTGGGAGGAAGACTAGCAAGATGGGTCTTATTGCTCCAAGAGTTTGATTATTCAGTAGTACATCGACCAGGGTCCACATACACACTTGCTGATTTTCTATCTCGGTTGGATTCCGGTGAACTTCCGCAAGGAGGTGACGATACCACACCTGCTATCTATGCAACTAAGACTCCTATTATGACACTTTGATGTTTTTCTTGACTAATGGATGTCCTCCTCGCACGACCTCTCTTGCTGCTCGCCGAAAAGTGGCCATGTATAGTCGACGATTCGGGCTAATTGTAGGGCAGTTATATTATATGGATCACTCGGGAGTGCTGCTTAGATGTGTTCCACCACACAAAATGCTTCAGTACTCCTAATGGCTCATTCTACCCCAGCTGGAGGTCATTTTGCGGTTGACCTGACCCATCGGAAAATTCTGTAGAGTGGCTCATGGTTGCCTACTATGTATCGTGATGTGAACAAGTATGTGCGGCAGTGCGATGAGTGTCAACGTTCGGGTCAACCTTTGCAGTGACATTACTTTCTGCTCCAACCAGTTTTGCCTCTCGAACCCTTTCAAAAATGGGGTTTGGATTTTATCGGGCCAATTACACCTCCTGCGACACTTACCAGCACTACAACAGATCGATGGTATACCAAGGTTTTTATCGAGGAAAATGAATGCGGCTTTATTTGCCGCGATGCCGGTGTAAAAGTCCGTGTGCGTGTCGGTACCAAAGCCTTGGTATATAGCGTCGGTATTTGCGTTGGTATTACCGACGCTCATACCGAGGCTTTTGCTGGAGGTACCGTCGCCTATACAGAGGCCTGCTGGGTGTACCGACGGTTATTCCGATGACACTACTGGGAGTACCGTCACGTATACCGATGACCATACCTGCAAATTTTTTTTTGGGCAGAATGTTTTGTCTGTTGCTACAACAACATTACCATGATGTTGCTTAACAAAAGACAATACACTCTGCCCAAAAAAAACCGAGTACATGTGATGTGTACTCTAATGACAACCGAAATATGATTTCATGAAACAGAGTATTATTGGACACAAAAGAGATAATCAGAATGAACAATGAACCATGTACAAAAGAAGTTATATATTTCAATAATGAAGCATGTACAAGAGTGTGGCAAACCACTGTCATATATGACGCTTTTACAAAATGTGGCAAAGCAATGTATTGCCATATGGAAATCAAATACAAAATATTGGTCTTCCACTGCCATACACATGCAAAGAAGGTGTGTGTGTGTGTCTATGAATGTATGTGTGTGTGTATGTGTGTATGTGTGTATGCACGTGTATATATATGTGTATGTGCATATGTATTATGTGTTCATATGTGTATATGTGTGTATGCATGTGTGTATATATGTAAAAGCCAAACACCCTAACCCTAACCCTAAAACATGCATATGTGTGTATGTATATGTCACGTGTGTGTATGTATGCATGTGTGTGCATGTGACTCTCTCTCTCTCTATGTGTATGTGTGTATGTATGTATGTATGTATGTATGTATGTATGTATGTATGTATGTGTGTCTGTATGTATGTATGCATGTGTGTGTATGTATGTATGTATGTATGTATGTGTATGTGTATGTGTATGTGTATATGTGTGTATGTGTATGTGTATGTGTGTGTATGTGTATGTGTATGTGTGTGTGTATGTGTATGTGTATGTGTATGTGTGTATGCATGTGTATATGTGTGCATGTGTGTATGTATTATGTGTGTATATGTGTAAAAGTAAAAAACCATAATCCTAAAACCCTAACCCTAAAACATGTATATGTGTGTTTGTGTGGATGTATATGTGATGTGTGTGTGTGTATGTGCATGTATGCATGCGTGTGTACACGTGTGTGCATGTATATGTGTGTGTGTATGTATGCATATGCATATGCATATGCAAATGTGTATGTAATATGTATGCATCTGTGTGTATGTATCTCTATGTCTCTCTCTTTGTCTCTATCTATATCTCTCTCTTTATCTCTCTCTCTCTCTCTCTCTCTTTCATCTCTCTCTCTCCCTCTTTCTCTCTCTCTCTCTTATTCTCTCTCTCTCTATCTCTATTTATAATAAAGAACAAAACAATCACTTACATCGATGTAATTCTTTTGAACGCCCTCGTCAAAGCCCAATTGACATCATCTCTTGTCAAATTCCAAAGAATCAATGCCAAAAATCTCCTACAAAACAAAAGAAAAGAGAGATTCAGAAACCCTAATCCTAAAACCCTAACCCTGAAACATGTATATGTGTGTATATGTGTATGTATATGTGATGTGTGTGTATGTGTATGTGCATGTATGCATGTGTGGGTATAGATATGTGAGTGTGTATACATATGTGAGTGTCTATTAATATGTGTGTGTATGTAATATGCATGTGTGTATGTATGTATGTGTGTGTGTACATGCATATGTGTGTGTATGTATGTATGCATGCATGTGTGTATGCACATATGTGTGTGTATACATATGTGAGTGTGTATGTAATATGCATGTGTGTATGTATGTATGTATGTGTGTACATGCATATGTGTGTGTATGTATGTATGCATATGCATGTGTATGCACATATGTGTGTGTATACATATGTGAGTGTGTATTTATATGTGTGTGTGTATGTAATATGCATGTGTGTATGCATGTATGTATGTGTGTGTACATGCAAATATGTGTGTATGTATCTCTCTCTTTCTTTCATCTCTCTCTCTCTCTCTATCTCACTCTATATCAATCGAAAACAAAACAATCACTTACATTGATGTAATTGTTTGGAGCATTGTCGTCAAAGTCCACTTAGTGTTTTCCTTCATCAAATTCCAAAAAATTGATGCCAAAATCTCCTGCAAAACAAAAGAAAAGAGAAATTCATAAACCCTAAGCCTAAAACCCTAACCCTAAAACATGTATATGTGTGTATGTGTGTGTGTATATGTGATGTGTGTGTATGTGTATGTGCATGTATGCATGTGTGTGTATACATATGTGAGTGTGTATATATATGTGTGTGTGTATGTAATATGCATGTGTGTATGTATGTATGTGTGTGTACATGCATATGTGTGTGTATGTATGTATGCATATGCATGTGTATGCACATATGTGTGTGTATACATATGTGAGTGTGTATTTATATGTGTGTGTGTATGTAATATGCATGTGTGTATGCATGTATGTATGTGTGTGTACATGCAAATATGTGTGTATGTATCTCTCTCTTTCTTTCATCTCTCTCTCTCTCTATCTCACTCTATATCAATCGAAAACAAAACAATCACTTACATTGATGTAATTGTTTGGAGCATTGTCGTCAAAGTCCACTTAGTGTTTTCCTTCGTCGAATTCCAAAGAACTGATGCCAAAAATCTCCTTCAAAAACCCTAATCCTAAAACCCTAACCCTAAAACATGTATATGTGTGTATGTATATGTGATGTGTGTGTATGTGTATGTGCATGTATGCATGTGTGTATACATATGTGAGTGTGTATATATATGTGTGTGTGTATGTAATATGCATGTGTGTATGTATGTATGTGTGTGTACATGCATATGTGTGTGTATGTGTGTATGCATATGCATGTGTGTATGCACATATGTGAGTGTGTAGGTAATATGCATGTGTGTATGTATGTATGTATGTATGTATGTGTGTGTGTACATGCAAATATGTGTGTATGTATGTATGCATATGCATGTGTGTATGTATACATGTGTGTGTGTACATGAGTGTATGTATATGTGTGTATACATGTATGTATGTATGTGAGTATGAGAATGAATATGTGTGTGTATGTATATGCATGCGTGTATCTAATATGCATGTGTATATGTAATATGCATGTTTGTATGTAATATGCATGTATGTATGTATATGTGTGTATGCATGTGAGTATGTAATATGTATGTGTATGTATATGCATGTGTGTATGTAATATGTATGTGAGTGTGTATGTAATATGTATGTGAGTATGTCTATGCATATGTGTGTGTATGTATGTATGAATCTCTCTCTCTATCTCATTCTCTTTCTATTTCATCTCTCTCTCTCTCTCTTTCACATTCTCTCTATCTTTCTCTTTCATCTCTCTCTCTCTCTCTTTCTTTCTCCTTCTCTCTCTCTCTCTTTATGTTTCTCTAGATCTCTCTCTTTCTTTCACCTCTCTCTCTCTATCTCACTCTATATCAATCGAAAACAAAACAATCACTTACATCGATGTAATTTTTTGGAGCATTGTCATCAAGGTCGAGTTAATGTTGCCCTTCGTCGAATTCCAAAGATTTGATGCCAAAAAGCTCGTGCAAAAGGAAAGAGAAGAGAAATTAGAAAAGGGAAAACACAAAGAAAGAGAAAGGGTTCTACAGTATGTGCAATTCTTACCAAAATTTTAGATCTAGAGAAACAGAGATGTAGAGAAAGAGAGAGAGAGAGAGAGAGAGAGAGAGAGAGAGAGAGAGAGAGAGAGAGAAAGAGAGAGATGTGTGTACACAATAGGTTTGGAATGTAGTTCGCACGCGCAAACTCGACAGTAGCAAACTTTGGTTCAAAATGCAAGCAGATGTCGAATTTTTGCTCTCGGCCTGGTTAAAAGTTGCCTCGGTGTGAGCGTCGGTATAAGCGTCGGTATAAGCATCGGTATAAGCGTCGGTAACTTTCAGTAAAGTACCGATGCCTATACCGGTGCTCATACCGACGCCATCTATACCGACGATTAAATGACCGTCGGTATTGCATCCGTGGTTTTTCAAGCATTTTCAACGGTCATACCGACGCCGAGGGGTGACCGTCGGTATGGGTAACGTCGGTATGCCCCTAATATGTTGTAGTGCAGTAACCGATATATTCTTACCTACACGGATTATGCGACTAGGTGGGCCGAAGCTTGGGCTTTACGGTCAGCCATAGCTGCTACAGGCGCTAAATGTTCGATGAAAGATATTTTTGCATGCTATGGTTTACCTTTGGAGATTGTGACTGATCAAGGTATGCACTTTGAAAACACATTAATGCAAGTGCTTACTAAAACCTTCCAGATTGTGCATAAATCCAGTTCTCCCTACTATCCACGAGCGAATGGACTCGTTGAGAGCACCAACAAATCTCTATTGAACATCTTAAAGAAACTAGTATTAGATTGCCCGGAGAGATGGGACCAATTCCTACGTACTGTATTATGGGCTTACTGTACAACATATAAAGTGGCGACGGGAACAACTCCCTTCAAGTTGGCCTATGGTTTGGAGGCGATTGCTCCTATGGAACTAGTGGTTCCTAGTCTGCGAGTGGCATTAGAGCAGAAATTACTACCGGAAGAATCTTTCTCTTTCCGATTGGAGGCTTTACGGTCTTTGGATGAAGAGCGCCTTGAGATTTTTTTTGGTGTTGAAGGAATTTCAGCTCTGACAAGCAAGAACTCACGATCTCTTCCTTAAACCCCCGTATTTACCATCAACCAATTAGTGCTCTTTTATAATGCTAAATCTAACCGATCCACCAGAAAGTTTAAATTGTGTTGGTTCGGGCCATACCGCATTGCCGAACAAGTAGGACAAGCAACTTTTCAGTTATCCACCTTAACCGGTACCCTTCTTCCTAAAGCAATCAATGGATCGAAGCTTCATCCCTATTATCCACCGCCTTCATCCTCATGATGCGTGATCAGTATTTTTACTCCTTTTTTCTCACTGTTCTACCTCGACGTTCTTGTCCTCTTTACGTAATTCCGGTTGACTGATTGATCGTAATCCTTTAGTTTTCTTACCTAACCATGATTAGTAGCCGCCTTTTGTGTCTCCAATTCTGTTAATGCGTGCATGTTGCCATTATAACTGTATATTTCCAATACTACATGATGATTAGGTTTCTTTTCATATGATTCTTCCGCATTTCTACTTAATCATGTTTTTCACGTTGTTATTCGCTATTGCGTCTTTGTGTGCTTGTGACCCCTGTGTGACCTGTGCTCTTGTGTGTTTTTGTTTGCGCTATGGAATCCCTATTAAATATTGTCACCTTCCATGCTAGTCTCACTCCGGACATGCATGAGTACCTCCGTGCTCGAGGTCTTTTGGCCTTCGCTGAATTGCCTTGGCATTCACTGGAGTGTCATTCCTTCTCTGTGTAGATAATCTCTGCCATAGACAACACGCTTGCTACAGACCCTTGCTGGCTGCTGGCATGTTTGAACCCCCGCATCGTTGTTACACTCACTACAGTCGCTGAGGGATTCCGTCTCCCTCAGGAGGGGTTGTTCGATGGCCCTCTCCTTCCTATGGCGACAATGAAGGAACTCTTTCCCCGACACTCGTCTAACGAGTTTGCCATTTTATGTCGACCTGAACCAGAGCACACCGCACTCTAGTTCCTAGTAGCTGCCCTAAACCTCCAAAAGCGCACTTATGACATCTCTCGCCCATTTTACTCCATGATCGATAGTGCATCACACGAGGCCGTCAACTTCACTTCATTCTTTTTTCGGTGCATTCACCGTGAATGCCAAGCTGTTTCTAAACAACTAGCCAAGAATGAGATCCCTCGGACTCGATTGCCACACCTGCTCACCTTTCTCCTTCCGGTGATTCAAGCAGAGCAACCACCCCTAGTGAACACTCTGCTATTACATGAGGAGTCTACACAGATGCTGGAGGATGATGATGATGAAGATCTTCCACTTCTTCCAGCGCAAGCGCCGTCGCATCAGCCCATCCCAAAGTTAAGTGTAGGAATCAACCGCTGTCCAAGAGGTTGAAATTTTTCATGACACAGCCACTTCATTACAGGTAGCATCTGCCCACTCTTCTCCAATTAAACAGCAGGATCCTGATATTAGCATGGAAGACGTGGTTGAACCTTCCTAGTGGGATGAAGCCCAATCCCTAGATGATATGGCTGTGAAGGATACAGAGGCTGAGAGCACTACCGTGGTTTGTCATCCATCCCCCTCACCTGTAGCGGATGATCAAGCACACACGACAAAGCAACCGCAAGGTGTTGAAGAGTCCATTACTGAAATGGCCATTGTTTTGTCGTCGCTCCAACATAAAACCGACATTGTCCTAGTGCAGACACCCCTTCCTCCTCTTCCCCCTCTAGTTACACTTCTTGCCGTTGCTACTGCTTCTCCTTCCTCAAATCCCACTGCAATCCGTGAGGCCGCGTCCAAAGATCTGTCTTCACCCGACTACTCTCCACCCTCATCTCCACACTTTCTTTCTTCCCAACCATCGCAGCCGACACCTTCTATTCCCACCATTGCTATGTTCACTGAATTGGCATCCATGGGCCAATTTCTAATTCAGTTATCTGAGCACTTACCTCTTCAATTGAAGACGGCAACACAGACTATTCGTCAGGAGCTGCGACCTAAAGTAGACACCCACAAAGCAGATATAGCACCCCTCCAAGAAGAACTCCTTGATGTGAAAACAGATATTCACTCAGTGCAAACACAAATTGAGAGACTATAAGAACAATTGACAGAAAAAGATACAATTATCACTAATCAGAATGCAGAGATTAACGGGTTAAAGCAAGAAGTTGCAGATAAACAAGATGCCATGACTGTGTTAGGCAACAAAATCCATGAAACGAGGGATAAGCTTAGCATTTAAGAAGAAGCTTCACAGATGCTTGCCACCAATGTCATCAAAGCTAATGCTGAATTACATAAAGTTACTAAGCAGCTGTTCCAAAAAGATCAAGAACTTTCTACAAAAAATTCCAAGACCCTCCTATTAAAGAAGGAAATTGCAGCTGTTCAAAAAGAGAGAGAAGATTTTTACAAAACAATGCAGTTTCAATCTCAGGAACTCAAACATAGGGAAAAGCAATTAGGCATTCAAGCTGAGAGATTATCCAGAATCGATGCTGACATTGTAGAAATGAAGTTGCGTAGAGATGTCGCTCTCCCAAATGACTTTTATTTACAGGAAGCATTTTTGCAGACTCAGGCTGAGTCTTTAATAAGTCAGGTAATAGCTGCCAAATCGGTGAGAACTGATGCACAGTTAGTTGAGCCTGAGATTTTGAAGAATATGTTAGATTCCTTGAAGCAAAAGATCGCCCGAACCTTTAAGTTAGCCTGCTCCATGTACATCCAGGGCATTATAGATGAATCTTAAACTTTGTATTTTTCCTTTTTGGGTTCGAGTCCACCGTGCGTGCTAGTGTGAGCCGCGGGAATGTAATTCTGAAAAGTTGCACGCATACCGAAAGGGCATAGCGCAAATAGTTGTAACTTTTTTATTAATAAAAGAAGCGTACGTGCACAAAGGGTAGGTCCTCGCCGAACTATGAGTTTGGGCGAATGCCTGAAGTGGAGTGCACATTATGGATATTTGGTGTACCCTGAGTAGTCTACATCTCTGTCTCTCTGTAATTAAGTTCAAGTAATGTATTAAGGATTGATGAAGTATTAAGTTAAGCGATCATTCGGTAAGTGATGAAGTGCACGTAGGTGTATTGCAGTGAAGAACACTGTAATGTGTAGAATAGATATGTATTTGACAGAAAGTTTGATTTAGAGCGATAAGTTCGTAAAGTAGCATGTAATTGGATCCGTGAGAATTGGGAAAATACAAACACGGCCTCTGTTATGCAGACCCCTAACCATCCCAAGAACCCAAATTTGATAAACAATTTAAACAGTAGTTTAACAGTTTAACAGTTTTAGCATTACCCAAGTTTGGCTTGGTTTCCAAAATTTTCAATGATAGATGTAGGATTTATGATCTCTCAAATGAGAATGTTATTATTGCTTCAAACATTTTATGTTGTGGGTTGTATAAGCTCATAGACTATGGAAAGTCTATGAATGATTCAACATGTGTAGTTCAAGATTCTTGAGCTATCTCACATACAGAGCATTGGCATGCACACTTTGGTCATTTTGATTTTCCCTAGTTTGTTATGCCTAAAAAAATTGAAATGGCTTACTTTGTACCCAAACTTGAGGCACCTTGTAGACATGTCTATGAAGGCTTTACTTTGGGAAAATGCAATAATCCTCTTTTCCAAAAGATGGTTTAGTTGAACCTAGTTATGAATTGTAGCTTGCTCATAGTGATGTCTCTAGTCCTATGCAGATACTTCATTTTTGGAACTACCTTTACTTCATGAATTTTGTTGATGATTTCTCTATGAATGCATGGATGTATCTATTGAAACCAAAGTTTGAACTATTTATGTTCTTTAAATTATTCCTTATTGTGGCAAAAAAGCTTTCAGCATGTAAATTGGGCACACTCCCTTTGATCAAGGTGGGGAATACATGTCTTCTCCTTTTAACTCATTTTTGGCTTAGCTTGGGATAAAACATCAATGTCCAGTGTCGTATACACCAACACGAAATGAACTTACAAAAAGAAAGAATATGTCTCTGTTGGAGATGGGGAGATCTATGGTCAAACATCAGGCTTGACCACATAGCTTCTGGCTTGAGTTTATTACTTGTGCAACATATGTACCTCACAGGTGCCCCACCAAAGCACTATAATCTAATAATCTTTTATGCTTCTCTTGGTCGAAAGCCATCTGTTGCAAATCTACATGTCTTTGGTTGTCTAGCATATGTATTAGTGCTTGAACAAGAACTTAAGAAATAAGATAATTAAATAGTGAGATGTATTTTTCTGAGTATGGATATGAAGGAATAAGGTATCATTTGTATCATCCACATGATAAATGCATTTTATCTAGCCATAACATTTTCTTGAGGAGATGCAATTCAACCATTACTTTCATGTACCAAGAAGATGTGAGTTAGTCCTAGAGATGTGTCTAACACTTTCCTACCTCCTTTTATAAGTGGACAGTTAAGTCCTGGTCCAAATGAGGCAATTTTGCAACCTTTATAGGCTCCACATGATGGTATAGATAATTCCATTTTTTATGAAGGTTTACATGATGCATTGGTTGATGTGAGTTCTTAAATAAACGAGAGATAAACTATACCTAAATGGTTGGGGGAGACTTTGAGAGATACCAAAATAGGTGCACCTCTATCATGTTGTACTCATTCTTGATGATGAGAATGAGCCTATTTCTTTTGATGAAAAACAAAATTTAGAAAATTGCATTGCTACTATGCAATCAAAATATGTTGTTATTGTGAAGAATGGTATGATCTCTTTATGTGATTTGCCTCTAGGCAAAAAGGTCATTGGCATTAAGCGGGTATAAAAGCTAGAACATAAGCCTAATCTGATCGTTGGCAACTATAAGGGTAGGCTTGTTGCAAAAGGTTATGCTAAGGAGAGAAGCATTGATTTTCATTAGAACTTTTCTCCCACATGCTCAATGACCACCATTACAAGCATCTATGGACTTCCAACTCATTATGTTTGGAATGTATATTAGTTTTACATTAAAGCATCATTTTTGAATGGTGACTTACATGAAGAAGTGTATGTATTTTAGTCTCGTGGTTTTGAGTAAAAAGGGCATGAAAACAAAGTGTGCATGTTGAAAAAGGAATTATATGGTTTGAAGCAAGCACAACACGCTTCGTATGAAAGTATACATTCCTACTTGATTGCATAGGCTTTTGAGGACAATTTAATTGAGATGAACTTATATGTTAAGTGTGTGGATGATGTACTGATCATCCTAGTATATGTTGACGTGATGCTCATTATTCCTAAAAAGAAGCATTTTGGTGAATTTAAGTTTGCTTTTCATGCCTCTTTTGAGATGTTAGATTTGGGGAATCTACAAAAATATTTGGGCAATGAATTTATGCAAGTTGATAAGGGAATAGATCTATGTCAAACAAAATATATTGGTGCATCAAGGAAACATTATGCCTTGAGAACTGCATACCTATTACCACTCCTACGGAAACATGTTAATGGTTGATTCTTGACGATGGTAGAGATGTATTTGATGTGGTTCTCTATCAAAGTGCTATTGGATTCTTGATTTACTTATGCATAATGTGGCCTCATATTCCATTTTTTGTCTCCCAAATGAGCAAGTTTATGCATGGCGCAGGTGCCAAGCATTGGCAAGTAGTTAAGTGAATCTTTTGCTACTTGTGTGGTACCTCACTACTTGGATTTTTTAATCCCAAAGGGGAACCATTACTACGAGATTTACATGTTTTCTCTAACTTGGACCACTAAGGAAAAATTAAACCTTCATGGGCCTTATAACCATCCCTAATTTTTAGGTATTAGCCTCTCTTGTTGTTCAAGGGAACAAAGTGCATTTGATAAGGCACCTTTTTGTAGGTTGGAGTAGGCTTTTTTTTAGATTTACTAGGCGCTCTGTCTCTCTCTTCTTTTAGAGAGAGAGAGAAAGGGAATCTACTTTCCACATCACCAAACTTGAGGATGTATGGAAATAAAGAATTGATTTTTTTTCAAGTCTTAGCTTCTGTGTTTATTTACTTTCCACACACACACACACACACACACACACACACACACACATATATATATATATATATATATATATATATATATATATATATATATATATATATATATATATATATATATATATATATATATATATATATATATATATATATATATATATATATATATATATGTGTGTGTGTGTGTATATATATATATATGTGTATGTGTGTGTGTGTGAGAAGTGACCTTTTTTAGCTCATGTTTTAAGTTCTTTTTGAAAAGTTAATATTTTCAAAATCCCTCCAAAAGTAGAGTGCGTGATTATCAAATCCATAATTATAGTTTCCTAAAAAATGAGTTGTTCCAAATTAGATCATTTGTAGTCATACCTAGTTGAAAAACACACTCTCGCCCATCCGCATCCAAGAATACAAAATTTCCTTGCAAAACACATGCTCTAGAGTGCCTCCTAACCTAATTTCTAGTCTATTTCTCATAATCTTGTATATGTTGGAAACGATGGTGCTACATATAGTATGAAAATCACATTGGGATGTTCTCATGTCCCTACATGAGGAAGTATCCACATTTGTGTTCCTAAAGAGTTTTCTCCAAATACAGAGTGGAATGAGGATGTGAACTCTCAAAATCAACGTTGTGTAGCTAGAGAAAAGAGTATTGACCTTTACACTCATGGTTCACTATATCCTCTTGATCCAATGTCTTCACACCATCCAACATACCATAACCTCTCATCAACTTTACTTCAATTCATCATGGCTAGTAAATTTAGACTGTTAGGTTATTGCCAACACTTATGTACACATTCAACTGCTACTACTGAGTATTGAATCCAACAAAATCAACTATATCATACAAGGGTGTCCACATTAGAAAGAACAATCATATCTTTATAAGAATATCTTGCAAAGCTTGAAAAGAAAATAGAAGAAAAGAAGAGCATAATTGAGAAATAAAAAATCCTTTTCAAACAGTTGAGAGAGACTCCACTTGGAATGCAATATATGAAACGATTATTAGCATCCTTTGATTCTCTCTTAAATTGTGGTGGAGCATGCATATACTATGGACTAAATGATTTTGCAATGATCAAGATAAGGTCTCCTTCCATTCCATGCCTCATATGGTGTCATGCCCTCCCAAGCCTTTGATGGAAGCCTATTGATTAAATATGTAGTTTTTGATATTGCTTCTACCCATAAGTAGTTGGGTATTTTAGTTTCATTTAGCATTGAACTTGCAACCTCCACAATTGTTCTATTCCTTCTCTCTGCCACTCCATTTTGCTCAAAAGTATATCTAGTAGTAATTTTTCTTCTGATCCCTTACTCTTACAGATAAAAATAAAATTCATGGAAGACCTATTCTCCCTCTCCATTGTGTCTTATTCTCTTTAGGATTTTACCTATTTGATTCTTTATAAGAGCTAAATACTTTCAAAACATGAAAAAACTTCATCTTTATGCTTCATAAACTATTGTATGGTCCATCTTCTACAATCATCAATGAATGACACATAGTACCTAGAGCCGAAAATTGAAGGCTCCTTGCTTAGTCCCCATACATCTTTGTAGTCCAACACTAATAGGTCTCCATGTATGTAACCTTTCTTGGTGAAGGTTTGCTTGTGTGACTTATCAAATTGACATGCTCTACATTTATAAATCATACATTGTTTGGATATATTTAGTAGACCAAGTATACTCTGATCCTTAAAGAGAGCTCTTTTATGTGAGCTAATATCTTGTGCCAAATCTGCAACTTTGATAGAGTTTGGGTGGGATAATTAAACAACGCAATGTTCTCGATGTCTTGGAGTTCAATGGTGAACAATCCACCTGATTTCTATCTTCTTTCATCTTTTTGAATCGTTGATGTGGGTCTTCAACAAATGATTCAGGCTTAGTGAATCTGAGGTCTAATCCCTTCTTAACAATTTGACCTACATTTATGAGGTTCTTGGTAATGATTGGCACATTCAAGACTCTACTAAGTTAATGTTACCCTCTGAAGACTTCACATCACCTATACTCTCAACTCGATGCCTTGTGTCATCTCTTATTTAGACTTCACATGCCCTTCTCATAAGTATTGCATACAATTTATGAGACTTCCTCTTAAGTCTCATAATTTAACATGCTAAAAATAAACTCTATTTTTTATATGCAATCAAATAGTCAACATAGGTAGTTGATCAAGCTCTTCTTAGTCGTGAACCTTTATGAAAACTGGGCTTCTTTCCATAAACACAAATGGGCTTGCATTGCCTATTATGAATCAAGAAACCGTGAATCTAAATTTTCCAAAAGGAAATTAGATCTATCAAACTTGTAGATTTAAAAGCTATCTTTTAATTGCTCCATTGCTAATTGCAACAAA
The DNA here is from genome assembly GCA_020310875.1 of Ceratopteris richardii. NCBI lineage: Eukaryota > Viridiplantae > Streptophyta > Polypodiopsida > Polypodiales > Pteridaceae > Ceratopteris > Ceratopteris richardii. The sequence goes on from CM035413.1 coordinate 172,315,506, forward strand.
TGCATCAAAGATATTTCATTCCATGATGTGAAGAATTCACTATGTCAAGGTGAAATATGGAAAATTCTAACACTAAAGAAGAATTTCTAATGTTTACCTTAAAAATGTAATTTATTCAAATCAATAGGATAGTGTAAGAATAATTTATTCAAATCAATAGGATAGTGTTCAAACCAAACATGCACTACAAAAATCGACCCTTTTATGTTTCTACTACAATATATAGATAGTTTGCGTCATCATATCTGTATAGGCCTCTTTTATAGTGAAATAATTCATTTTGAACTTTCTGAATTTCATTGTGGGGATAATGCTTAGAATGAATCATTAGGTCATTTTATGCATGTAGGAAAAATTTTGAGTTGACAAGTTTCATATTCTCTCTGTAAACCTTATTCACATCATGTTTTCTAGTGGAATTTTAAAGGTGAAGATGAAAGAATTAAGGAAAACTCTCTATGAGGGAAAGGTAGAGCAAGTATAAGAGAATAAAAGTGCCTGTGTGAAATTTTTGTGAATCATGTTTTAAGTACCTCGTTTAGGGTCCTACATTTAGTTCACTATACGAAAATGCCCTGATTTTACTCTCTCTCTAGAATTTTGAAACTTGCAAGGCTCAAAAGCGGCATTTGGAGGTGGATTTGGAACTCGGACATCTCTAACACTATCATGCAAATAAAAAAATTGAATAAAAGCGTCTCTCACAAGATTAAGCTAATTCCTCACTGTTTTTGAGTTATAGGGCTTTCAAACGTGCCATTTTTTCCAACACTTAAAAAAAATGAGGGCTTATCTAATTCTATTCGAATCCATGATTCTCATGCTCATGTGTCACCCTGTCTAATTATGGAGATTTTTGGATATGTCTTTTTTTTGGTGTTTTTCTCCTATTTTTGACAAGTATGCTAAAGAAAGAAAGTACACTACAATCGCATGCTTTTTGCGAAAGTTTTGGGGAAACTCGACTTTTTCTAAATTTGGTGGATCACACACTTCTTTGGGGGATGGCTACGATCAAACTCTGATATAGGGAGACCTGCACATCAACACAGAAGACACACAAAAATTTGAGAATTACCGTGTGATTGAGAGTGTGATTGAGAGTGAGAGTGAGAGTGAGAGTGTGATTGAGAGTGCGAGTGTGAATGCGATTGTGATAGCTCGGGGGTGGTCGGAAGGTAGAGGCTTCATCAAGAAGCTATTGTCCAAAGCTATTATAACCATTGATTCACATCTATAATATCAAAATTCTTCCTTCTGCGTGTCATTTTTGTTTCTTCTCTTCCACATCAAATTTTTTTTACCTTGTGCAATCTCTGCGTTCTTCTCTCCACTGTTATTTTTGAGGGATCGAAAGATTGTGATTGGGGATAGATTGTGATTGAGAAAACACTACAATATCATTGATGAAGATTTCCTCCAAAAACGATTGAAATCATGAACGCATAGTATTCACATTTAATGCTCATTGATGAACATATACATCAAACACCCAAAAAAGCTATAAGTATCCTTTCCACTATCATATATCTCCTATAGAAAGGATAAGGTATGCATTCTACCTTCATCGCAAAGAGTCCCTAAACTTCGGGTGTACAAAGAGTCCCCAAACTTTGGGTGCACTAACGGTAAATGGAGAACGATGTAGAAACAACAACATCTACATGAATCTCCAAGTCTCACTATACAAAGATATTTTGTTGTATATGTAGAGGTCTCATGAAGCGAACACCAAACTCTAACATCTGAACGTAGAAACGATAATTAATCATAAGAGACCTAGTTGGATAGTATATTTATTATCATATTCAAAATGTCATTGTCATATGAGATGGCCTTGATTTCTTCTATCTTTATAGACGAAGAAGAGATGTTTATTGTACATGCACATAAACTTTTCCATTCCTTTGGCATTCCGCTTCAGTAGTGTTTCACCTAATAATGATAAAACCCAATGTACCCTTTGTGAATTTGCTTCTTCTATTTCAAATGTTTTCATTTTCTCCTCTATTCTTTGTTATTTACATGGTGTTAAATCATGGATATTGTATGCATCCCCATCGTCTTTGGAAACCATAGTTGTCTTACAAATTTTATCACTCAAAAGAGAAGAATAGATTTCACATTATAACAGGTTTCCACTAGATACACAACTAAACATTTGACCTATGAAGATGCTCGTATGCATTTAAAGAATATTGCCATCATCTCATAAGTATTGCACAAAATCTACGAGACTTCCACTTAACTCTCACTTCAACATTCTAAAATAGACACTATTTTTACATGCAATCAAGTAGTCAACATAGGCAACTGATCAAGCTCTTCCTAGTCATGACCATTCGTGAAAATTTGGTTCTTTTGCTAAGACACAAATGAGCTTCCATTACCTATTCTGAATCAAGAGATGGCGAGTTTAAATTTTCCAAAAGGAAACTAGATCCATCCAACTTGGAGATTCAAAGCTATCTTTTCCTTGCACCATTGCTACTTGCACCAAATGCATCTACGATATTTGATTCCATAATGTGAAGAATTTACTATGTCAAGGTGAAATAAATCAAATGAAAATGTCAGAACAATTTAATTAAATCAAAAGTATTGTGTTAAAACCAAACATGGAGTGCAAAAATAATAGACCATTATATATTTCAACTATATTAGTTAGGTATTTTGGGTAGATCTTGATTTCTAGATATAGAATATGATAATATAAAGTCATCATATCATTGATAAAGATTTCATCTGCATGTAATGTTCCTCATCAAACCCATAAAGATGAAAGCCCAGATATACATAAGAAATATGCAATTGATTACTACCGTGAATGAAAAATTCAAATTCAATTAAGAACTTATCTTGCAAGTTTAATGGTTCCACTTGTAGATACAATTAATAGCTCCTAGATGAACCATTAAACTTATCTTGTAAGTTTAATGGTTCCACTTGTAGATACAATTAATAGCTCCTAGATGAACCCTCAACCTCCCGACCACCCACAAGCTATCTCAATCTCATTTACACTCATACTCACAATCACATTCTCACTCACAATCTCAATCTCAATCTCAATCATTTGATTACACGTTTGTAATCGTAAGCTCAATCACAATCGATCATTCTTCTTGATGCCATAAAATGATGATAAATAAGTGCTCTCAAAAGTATCTTCTTCTCAATCTCAATCTAGGCATCATCATCTATATCATCAAATCTCAATCTCATCTATACTATCAAATTCATGCAAAATATCTCATCTTGGAAAGATCATTAATAGCATCACCTTAAAAAACATAATATGCATACATAAATTATTCTTCTTCAAAATCTGAGTGCATGCCTCCATTATTATAAAACATGTTCGAGGCTTGGCTGCAACCTCCCTAGAGATTATCAATACGAAAAAGGCCAAAATAATATGTAAAGAAATTTCTTATCTTGTTCGAAGAATATGATATTCAACTCATTTTTTATCGAACTCATTATCGGCAAAATTAATCTCGTTTTCGAAATGACTAGTATGGATAACGACTCAAAAATATAGTAATTCACATGAGATGCACAATAAGCAATATTGAGGTTAAGAAACTAGGATGATCTGTTAGCGCTAGACCCTAAATTCATTCCTTGAAGAAAACATCAAGGATGCACTCTAAGAGATAACAATTTTGCTGACAGTTTCATCATGGCAATTCGATGACAATGAAGCTAAATGACTCCAAAAGATTAGAGCATTTGTTGGCAAACATTGAAAGCAAATAATGTTGTTCTTCAACAGACTTGCAAATGAACTTCAAATTAGGTTACATAATTCCGATTATGTTTCACACCTACACGAATAACGTTATGAATAAAATGAAGTTAATCATTTACGAGACTGTAGCTCAGTGATGATTAGCACATCCTTTAATGTCAATCCGGGAAGACGTGAGGATGGTATGAAGACCTCGAGCAAGTGGAGGCACAAGTGCGTGAGTGAGAAGCACACAAGCATGCACACACATACACACACACGCACACACACGGCAAGACAAAGAGTGAGAAGCAATGGAGTTCTTAGATTACTTTCAAAAAGCTCTTACAAGTTCATTTCAATTACAATCTAACCTCAAAAATGAGCTCTCTAGCTCCTTTTATAGTTTTTGACTAGCTTTGGCCCTGTCCAGACCTAATGTCCGGCCTAGTTAAAAATTAGGTTCCAGGGCCAATTTGAGGGCTTAAACGGAGTCTAAAAAATACAAAAATTGATATGTAGGTACTTCTAAGGCTCCTCAAGCTCAAGGACTCCTTGGCTTGCACAAAATGGAGCTACAAAAATATGAAATGGTATTTACAATGGTTTTTAGTGATTAAAATCACTTATTTGTGTAGGGATTTTCTCTGTTGATTTGTCGTACGCATCTTTGAGCTCCCTACTTGCTCTTTCTTCTTGTGTGCTCCACTCCTTGATGTCTGAAAAATGTAGATGGCCTACTTGCCAGATCTTCTTTGGCTACTGTGTCTGCTTGTGCTATCTCTTCGTTCCGACCCTCTTTGTCTTGTGGCTCCTTCGGTTCCGTGACTGCTGCCAACACCCCCCCCCACTCTCGCGTCTGTCGCCCCTGACAGACCCTTGTCTAGATGCTCGTTGAACGTAATATTGGACAACGTCGGAAGCGAGGTGATGTTCTTCTAATCTGAGCCCCCGTGCTAGATCTGTTAATAATGCATCCCAATTCACTGGTCCTGGTACGTCCGGATGTGGCACCCGCAGTTGTTCTGAATAGATGGTTCTCTCCATAGTGAATAAGTGGAGGAGATGTGAGGGCCTGGGTACAAATATTTCTGAGTGATATTCCCAAAATCCCGTTATGAACATCTCCTCGAATGTCTGTTTAAAACAAGCTGGGAGGTACTTTATTCTGGCGTGCCAAGCATATATTACCTCTATGGATGGGGTTGTGCTCATGTCGTATACCAGATCTTGATTTCCTGTAAGAAATCCGACACCTAAGAAGTGGGGGTCTTTAATATTCTTGAACGTCCTGAAGGTGATTAGCATTAGTTCAAAGATTTTCATACACATTTGTGCCATCACATCGGGGGTATTCCATAGTCGAGTGCTCCATTGTCTGATGGTAGAAATCATGTAATTTACAGTGGGAGGGCCTTGTGGCGGTGCTAGATAAACATAATTTAACCACTTCGCGCAACCCTTGACGTTCTTGACAGCAATGGTAAACTCTGGCCAAGTACGCCGGCATAATACTGGAACATAACAAGGATTGTATTTAATAAAAAGGGGCATGTTAGTCCAGGTACGAACCATTTCCGGGTAGGTTTCAAGAAGACGGATTCTCCAGGTTGGTTGATAAATGGAGCCTTTCTTTGCACTTTCTGGGATATCCTCTGGCCCAAATTGTGTGGCAAAAGTTGGAGGTTTGCCACAACTGCGTTGAATCTCTGCATTGTAATCCGCAAGGAGCACACAATATGGCACATATTGATCATCGTTGGTGCCGATCCATCTATGATGAGAGATGCTTCGAAAGTATTCAGACTTAATGATGATGTCTTCTAACTTTGCCATAGATTGGATTTGAATGGCCACTCTATCTTCATGGGTTGTTGCTGTCTTCTCGAGTGTTTGGAGCCATTCAGGTACTTCAACTTCTAATGTGTCCAGTCCTTCTGAGGTCTGTGCACCACCTGGCATTGGCATAGGAACGTATGGTTCCTCATATGTTTCATCCACCTCAATGGGTACTAAATCCTCCGGTTCGGGTTCTACAACTGGGGAGGGCTGCCTTTCATATTCTAGTAACTTTTTCTTGAGTTCAGCCACCTGCTTTGTCAATGCCTTTACTTCCTCTGAAGTCGAGGCCGTTTCTATTACCTTGGTTGGAGCCTCCTTTTCCCTGAGCTGGCTACGTAGCTCATCTCGTTCCCTTTCCAAATCATCATGTGCGTCTAATAAATCTGCATAACTTTCCAAGATGGTTTTCATTGTTTCTGTGGGAACCGCTTTGAACTGTTCTGGATCGATCTCATGGGGGGACCCTTCCATGGCTGCTTCCAGGTTTTCTTCATTTTGTTTCTGCAACCATTTATTTTCTTCAAGTGCTGTAGCCATATGCTTGCGAAGTAGAGTTAAATTACGTCGAACTCTCAGGTTATCTGTTTGGTACACCTCCAACAAGGCTTCGAGTTGTTTGACACCGGTTTCTGCTGATGGATGGGGTGTCTCTAGGAGTGTTTGATGGGCTTGCTCGAGAGTGGTGTGGCGTTGGTTGAGTTCCGCATTTTCTTCTTCTAGCCTTAAGAGTTGTGTTTGTAGTTGCTGATGGTTTGTTGTCAGCTGATGATGGCGGCTTTCTAGATCCCTGTACTCGCGCTGAAGTTGATATACACAATGATGTAATGACAGGAATATACTATTTACATTAAAAGATGCAGGTAAAGATGAAGATGCAGGGGGAATGGGGAAGGGGAAGGGAGTTGTCAATGCGGTGGAGTCACGTGGTGAAGTAGGTGGAGGGGATATGGGAGATTGAGGTTGTGTGGGGGGTGGGGGTGGTACTGTGGCGGGTGATGTCTCCATTGTTTCAAATGTGTGTGTGACTGTAAAAATGGGGACAGTGGGTGGGGTGGAAGTGATATTTGTGAAGAGTGTCGTGAAGGTGGGCATGGAAACTCCTCCAAATTGGATACCGGGAGAGAGAGGAATTCCCATGACAACTGTGGTAGTGGTAGAAAAGGGCGTGGTCGTGCCGGTTGGTGAGGTGAATTGTGTAGCGAGAGGTGAGGTGGGTGGGGAGAGTGGTTCCTCCTGATGTTCTTCTGTTTGCGTGTTGCCCTCCGGTTCTGATACATTGATGTGTATTTGTTTTCCAGATCGCCTAGGGCGGGTAGGCACACGTTTCTCAAATCGATTAATGTATGTCATGGCCTCATGTATGGCCTCATCCAAGCCGACTGCCTCTGCGTGTAGGTTCATGGATTCGATAAACATATCGTCCACACCTTCCTCAGCTAATAGTTGGCTCATGAGCACTTTGCCTGATTCAAGTGACATTTTGTGTTGTTCCTGAACTCGCTTCATGGTTTGGTACAATCTTTTTATTTGTGCCGAATATGCTAGGGCACTTGCTAGCTCTGAGAGTTCATCATATTCTTGAAATTGTTCTTTGTCGGCTTCTTCTTCTTCTCCTCCTACCTCTTGTTCATCTCCTTCAACTTCTACGACGACTGGTTGTGTCAGGGCTGGTGTTGTTGTGGTGGGGTGTGGTTCCTGGGTCTGGTCTGCTTCTGTTTCAAGATTAGATTCGTAGATCAGCCTGGCAACTTCTTCATCCGTGAGGTCATTGAGAGTAAATCCCTGTGGAAATTCCAAGTCTGATGGAATGGGGGGAAACACCAAGTTGGGTCCTTCTGTACTTGGTCTGGGAAGACGAATGGTGAATGGCCGAACACGCCTAGTTTGAGGAGGAGTCACCTCAGGTGTGGTAGTGGCTCCCCTTGGTTGAGCACATGGTAATTGGACGCCCCCTCTCATCTTCTTCGATGGAGGACCCGCTGTTGATAGTCGCCTTTGGAATTCTTGGGCCCTAGACCACACTAGTGCTCTTTGAATGGGCACGTCATATGCTAGGCACCTGTAAATTATTCTTGTTAGGGCACAACAGCCATGAAGTACATTTTTCTGCTTCTTATTCCAGCACTGATGGGCTAGGTGTATCTGATCGATGACCTAGTGCAGTATGTTGAGGGTGAGGTTCTCTGTTTCTGCCAAGTATAAGCTGAACCATATTTTCTTAGGGGGCATAGTGAATCGCTCTTGTGCGGGAAAAGCAAAATGTTGCATAACTGTTCGTAAGTGGAGAGCAATGGTAGGCGTCATTGCCACCATGTCCTTCAATTTATTGAGATCCTTATGCTTCATCCTACCCGGGACCATTATTTCTTTCTCGGTGGGAATGTGCATACCTTGCATGTTCAATGCCTCCCGTACCAGATTGAGGGTCAGTTTGAATCTCTTGAGTTCGTGTCCTGGCAACAATGATGGTAGTACAAAAGTACTATCGCCTCCCTTGACCCTGCTAGGAGTTATGGTACTTATGAAATAGGAGCAGCGTAGAAAATCAGGTTTAGGCAAGTGTGCTCTGAAATATCTATCCAGGCGTGCCTTGGTCCAAACTGATCGCATTACCTCTGCATTCTGATAGTTCTCGAATTCCCGAGTGAAAAAGTGGTAGCGTCCCCATTTGCCATTAAATTCAATTTCTGCTTCCCAGAAGTAGGTGCCGTCACCCAATGGCCCTGCTACATCACTGAACCAATGAGCATGTTTCCCCACTTGAGAAGTGTGTCCCTGAGGAGGGTCCTGGATAGGAAGGACATGCACCGCTTGAAGTTCTTGAGGCCTTTCGGTGAGTGGCGGTTCCAGAAGAATAGTTTCAATGTCCACAATCTGTGCGCTGGATCCTGCCTAGGAACTGGTGCCTCCAGCTTCTGCCATCGTTATTGTTTGCTAGCTGGTTCTGTCGAGAATATAGAAACATGTGTTAACATTGTAAAGGACAAGTTAGACCCGTTTTTGTCCCCATTACAACATTATCATGAGGTCCGGGAGAGATTAGTAGGTTAATAAGTGCTAGGTGCTTGTGTGTGTAGTTAGGAATTGGTTGGACCTAAGAACTAAGTGGAATGATGTAGTGTGAGAGTGACGTAGTTAGTAGGTGGGCATGGATTTACAACTGGGGTCCGGGGGTTTATTACAAGTTTTAGGTTGCCAAAGGCAGTGGATGGGCTTTGATCTTGATTTTGTGGAGACTCTGAAGAGTTTGATAGGGGTATCTGCTTGAAGATGAGGCTTTTTAGGGACCCATTTACAAGTGATTTTACTAGTACTTATGGAAGAATATGTGTCCCTGTGTGAGGTGTAAGACTGGGCCTCAGATGTTCGAGTGAGTGAAACATGTTGTACCGGTTGCGGACGTGGTGTAGCTATTTGAGCCCACAAGCAAGCCTTAGGCACCCAGATTTGTCGTGATTGTGGGCTGGCCTTCATTGACTTCTTGGGTACCCAAATAGACTTCACTTTTGCAGAAGAATTAATGAAGGACTTCTTATTAGTGTCGTGTTGTTGACTACTAATAAGAGGTTTTGGGCGTGGGGTTGGCCTGGTCTGAACAGGGAATTTGCCTTTTCGCCTCCATACTTGTTTCCATGGATGAAACAATCTGCTTTGCTCCTTTTTTTGGCATCCAGTATCGGTAGTGTTCTGCTTCTTCTGTATTTGATCTGCCGTTGGTTGTTGCAACCTTCTGATCGTTGGAAAAGAAGGGAGTTCCGTCCTCTCCCTGGCTCCGTTGTTGAGACAAGCCTCTTTCTGCATCATACAGTGTTGGACAAAAATAGCATTGTCAACTTCAGGTGTGCCCCTGGAAGGACCAGGAGTTTGTGCTTTACCTAGTTCCTTGAGTGCCTCCTTTTCCAATTCAACTATAATTCGGCTATGATCTACCCATACCTGAAGAAGTCCACTTCTTAGGTTGAGGTTGACTGCATGATCATAGATCCAGTCCTGACCCAAGACAAGAGGCTCAGTGAGGTCCTCATCTTGACACACTAGTACTTTGACTGTCATCCCTTCGTCTTGAATGGAGATGGGAAGATCCACCTCGCCCATGCAAGGTGTTTCCACACCTCCCAATCCTATGAGATATGCTTCTATAGGATCGACAATTAATTTCAATTCTTGACAGTAAGATAACTTGACAGCACTAGTGGATGCACCTGAGTCAATCAAAGCTCTTACAGTCTTTGCACCTTTTCCTTGTCCTAGATCTAAGGTTATAAAAGGACGTCGATCAATTATCCTATGAGAGCTGATACCTGAAACTTCACACATAGCCACATGATATCCTTGGTCTGCATATGCATCTGGCCTAGGTTGCTCTCTACCTTGTCTTCTTAATTTCATTCTCCGTATGCGCTCTAAGGCTTCTGCTTGAGCTTCTTCTCGAATCCGTTTTTCTTCTTCTTTGCGTTTCTTAGCAGTGTTGAGTCGACTTAGCATTTCCTCTGTGAGTGGTTCCTGATACAACTTGACCCTACATCCACTAATGTAGCTTGGAAGAACATCACCTTCTAAGGTGGCCAGCTGTACTGCTCCACTCGTTGAGATCCTATTAATTATCATGGGTCCGTAACCTCTTTTCTCTAGTTTCCTCGCATGTTGTTTCAAAGTGTAGACTAGTACCAGATCTCCTACTTTCAAGCCTTTATCCTTAATATGGGCATCAAAATATGCCTTTTGTCGTTTCTTAGCTGCATATATCCCTGCAGCCGCCCTCAGTCTTATTTCTCCTAATCGTTCAAGCTCAAAAAGTCTAGAGGAGAGTTCATGACCCGTCCATTCATGCTCTTGTGCTACTTTCAGTGTAGGTATTAAGAAGTCCAATGGTAGCACTGCATTTTGGCCAAATACCATCTGAAAGGGGGTGGCTTGGAGTACCGTTTTGTAGGCGAGTCGATATGCCCAAACAACATGGTGTAGCTGTTTGTCCCAATCAGAGCGTTTATTGTTCACTAATTTCGTCAGTACATTGCATAAGATCTTGTTGGTGCTCTCAGCCTGGCCATTTGCTTGAGGGTGATAGGGGGCAGACTTCTTATGCACTACCAAGAATTCTTGGAGCAGATTTTCAATAACTTCATTCAAGAAGTGAGTGCCTCTATCACTAACTAGCTCTATAGGTAGCCCGTATCTAGTGAACACATTCTCAAATAAAAACTTAGCTGTTGTTTGAGCATCGTTCTTCGTTGTGGCTTTTACCTCTACCCACTTTGTTAGATAGTCTGTCGCAACAATGATATATTCTGCATGGGAACCCTTAGCTGGGGGATTAATAGGACCTACGAAGTCTATTCCCCACTTAGAGAATGCACGTCCACCCATCATAGGTTTCAGTGGCATCTCATCTTTACGTATAGGATATTGAGTTCTCGGACAGACATCACATCGTTTCACATAGGTATGTGCATCCATGTGAAGGGTCGGCAACCAGAAGCCCGCAAATAGTATTGCCTTGATCGCCCGATCTGGTCCAAAGTGTCCTCCTGCTACACCTTGGTGAGCAGTGTCCAAGATCTTGAGATATTCACTCTCATGGACACATAGTCTCAGGTAACCGTCTTTACCACGTTTGTATAGATTATCACCAATGAGTGAGTAATCCTGGGCTTCTTGTTCTAAACTCCTTTTCCTAGCCAGAGTCATGTCCGGAGGGAATGTTTTCGTCCTCAGAAAGGATACTAGTGGTTCACTCCAATCCGGCACTATGGACACTTGATAAAGAGTGGCATGTTCCACAGGTGGTTTAGTGCAGCAGGTTGGGCATTCCTTGCACAACTTTTGGACATCAGCTTCCATAGTCGGCCAATGTACTCCGAGTCTCCGTAGTGGTTCGTCGCTTTGAGTAGTGTTGCTCTAATGCACCTACATGTGCTAATTGCAACCACTTCGCATACTCGTCCTCTTCTACACAACAAGCCAAGATCTCTTGATCTGTGTGCTTGTACATACTTCCAGCCATGATGTGGTACTTTTGGGCTTTTACTACCTCTCTATCCTATGTGGCTATTACTGGGTGGTTAGGCCCGTACGTCAATACTGGCACTAATGGCTTAGCCCACTGCGGCACCACTTCCAAATTAAACAAGTAAGCATCAGGAAGGTCATCTGACACTCCTTGTGGGGCTTCTCTAGATGTGAGCCTAGAGAGATGATCCGCTCTCAAATGAGTCCTCCCTTTCCTTACCACAACCTCGAAATCATATTCCATTAGTAAGAGAAACCATCTTACTAATCTTCCTGTATTGCATGGCTTGTTCACGAGATATAACAATGCTTGGTGGTCAGTAAAAAATTTAAACTTGTTTGCAAGCAAATAGTGTCTAAATTTCTTAACTGCATATACCATGCCTAAGCCTTCTCTCTCATTAGTGGTGTAATTTCGTTCAGCTGCATTCAATTGTCTACTGGCGTAGGCAATTGGAAGATCCATATTACCTTCACCAGTAGGTTGAGCAAGCACACACCCAATAGCATAATTGGATGCATCCACGTGAACATGGAATGGCTTATTCCAATCTGGTGTGGTCAAGATTGGTGCTGAACATAATCTTTGTTTAAGCTCCTGGAAGGAATTCTCGCATTCATCAGTCCACTCAAAGTTAGTCAGAAGTCCATACATGGGCTTTGCAATGACAACATACATGTGAATGAACCGGCGGTAGTAACCACAATGCCCCATGAAGGCCTATACTTCCTTGACGTTCTTTGGCCTAGGTAACTCGGCTATGGCTCTTACTTTCTCTTCATCGGTGGATATGCCATTCTTTGACACTATGTGTCCTAAAATCTTACCTTGCCTGACCATGAAAACGCATTTTTCTGGGTTTAGGCAGACTTGATATTCTCTACATTTGTCAAAGATTTGTCTCAGTTCAGGAATATGGGTTTGTCTGATGTTGGAATGAGCACAAAGATCATCAACATAGACTTCTAAGTTCTTCCTCAGGAACTCCTTAAATACATGGCACATCAGCCTCTGGAAGGTTGCTGGTGCATTGGTAAGCCCAAATGGCATTACCCGAAAGGCGAATATGCCCCATTCTGTGGCAAAAGCTATCTTATGCTGATCCTCTGGAGCTATGGCTACTTGATTGTAGCCCGAAAATCCATCGAGGAAGCTGTACACTTCCTTGCCTGCTACTCTTTCTAAGAGATGTTCTGTGATGGGAAGCGAATAGTTATCTCGAATTGTGGCTGCATTGACCTTCTTTAAGTTAATGCATACACGTAATTTACCATTCTTTTTGGGCACCACAACAATGGGGGATACCCATTCAGTGTGCTCAATTTCGTAGATAAATCCAGCTTCAACCAGTCTATCTATCTCCTCTTTGATCTTGGCAGCATAATTATCATTGTATGTATATGGCTTTTGCTTAGAGGGTTTGGCATCTGAGGTCATGGGGATGGTGTGTGAGCATATGTCAGGGTCCACACCTTTCAAGTCCTTGTAACTCCAAGCGAACACGTCTCTGTATTCTCTTAGCAAGGCTATCAATTCTTGCTCTTCTTCTTCCGTCAGGTCATGTCCTATGTAAGTGCATCTCTCTTCTCCCTCTTCCATGGCTACCACAATTTTCTTTGTGGTTTCTTTGTTATCATAGGCCTCTCCTGATTGTGCCTCTCGTTTAGGCATTCTGATCATGACTCTTGTAACATAATCCTAGTAGGAGATGGTTGAACCACACCCTAAGAGAGAGGATTAGGAAGTAATCCTCAACCATGGCTTTTGGGGCAAGTGGTTAGCCCATCACATTCCTAACCAAGAGGTTGTGAGTTCAATTCCTTACATTGGTATCAGAGCCTAGGAAGTAGGCTTGGGCAAGGTGGAATGATCCAATGGCCTCTAAAAAAGGCGCTTGGGCATCCTCTATGTGAAAGGGTAGGAATTGTGGAAGGCGCGCATGTCGGTTTCAAGGATGGACCCAACAAAGAATCAAGTGTATCTCTCAATCCGTAGGTCGGATTAAGACATGTAATATACCGTTGGAAAGCTCTCGGAACGAGCTTTCCAATGAGCTAGCTTGCAAGTGTGAATTCCTTGGGAATCCTTAGGTGGTACTTGATTGAGTGTTCAAGATACCAATCATGGGTGAGAACAAGGTTCAAGACTGAGGTTGAGAACAAGGGCTCGAGACACCAAGGTTGCGAACAAGAGGGTTCAAGACACCAAGGTTGAGAGCAAGGGTTCAAGGGACCAAGATTGCGAACAAAGTTCAAGAAACTGTGCGAGGTTGAGGAACATCAATTCAAGGGCATCTAGGGAGTTCAAGGGACTAATCAGCGAGGCTAGAGGGATACAAGAGCAGATCATTGAGGACAATGATCGACCAAGGGGGGAAGAATGTAACATAATCCTAGTAGGAGATGGTTGAACTACACCCTAAGAGAGAGGATTAGGAAGTAATCCTCAACCATGGCTTTTGGGGCAAGTGGTTAGCCCATCACATTCCTAACCAAGAGGTTGTGAGTTCAATTCCTTACAACTCTCCTGTCATCTATCTCATACTTCTTAAAATTTTCTGGGACCTCAAACAAAGATTCCTCCTCTTCTTGTGTGACTTCTTTCTTCTTCCTTTTCTTTCCTTCTTCCTTAGGAGTTACATGTGTGGCTAGCCTTACGTCTTTTGTAAGCTCTCCGTGCCTCTGGGGTTGAAATTCTACTTCATAGAAGTATTCTTCGTCTGATGCAAAAGGTGGGTCCATAATGATTGACTCTAGATCGGAGTCACTTGCATCCTCAAATGCATCAGGGCTAGGTTCGCACTCTTCTAACACCGCCTCTCCCATGATTGGCTCTATGGAGAAGACTAAAATGTCATAGCCATCTTCATCACAGTGAGGTGTCCATTGTTCTTCATTGATGGCTACATCCATTGTTGCTAGGATTTCTGCCCAGCCATGGGGTTCAAATTCCTCATCAGGAAATACTACAGGTGCATAGGTTGGGTCTTGAATGGGTCTATGTGTTTCGTTTGCACCTACTTCTCTGGCCTTTTCTCTTTTCTCTTCTTCTACTGCCACTTTGCACATCCATAAGTGGGTGTCTTCATGCATCCATGAGGATCCTGATCCTATGGAATGCACAGATTCCGTATCATCTTTGGCTCTATGGATGGGATTCCATTGGATAGGGGGGACATCTCTATGAGAGTAATCTCTGAGATTCACTTTCGTCGTAACACCTAAGTGCTGCAGGTACAAAGAATTGGTTCCCCAATCCTGTACCACTTGCAACTGTCGCATAAAGGGTCGTCCCAAGATCATTTCATAGGCATGGTTCTTGCTAAAATCACATATAGCAAAGGTATGCTCGAACTCGACACCACAGGTGGTGAGAGTTATTCCTTCTAGCAATCCTAAGGGCCTCTCAATATGACCATCGGCCATCTGCAATTTCATTCTCGTTGGCCTGAGTGCTGGCTTGCCCCAACGCTTCCATAGGGAAGTGGTGGCAATTGCAACTCCTGCACCTGAGTCCAAAATTGCCTTGGTGGTGTACTCCTGGTAGGTAATGGGAAGATAGGTGTTCCCTTCTTCACCTTCACACATATCTCCTATCTTATCCAAGGGTATTTCTAGCACTGTCCTCTGGGATCCTACCTGGGAACGAGGTTTTGATATCTCTGGTACTTGTTTGGCTACATGTTTCCATAATTCAGGTCTAACCTTGAGTAGCTCTTCTAACTTGAGATTGCACTGCACTTTAGTGTTTTTCACTACCTGTGTGTTCCTAAGTAAGACTGAGTCCTCATTTCGTACCATGTCCGTGGGTGCTCTCATACAAGTAGACTTAGCTTCCCATGGGCCTGTGAAGTGGGGTAATTCTTGTAGAGAGTTAGACTCAAAGTCTAGTCTTTCCTGAGAGTGGGTGCTCTCCTGCTCCTCATAAATGGATGGGATGTCTTGTGGGAATTGGTCGCGTGCATCATCCACAAGTTCAATAGGAGGAGGGACTTCACTCTCTTTAGCCCATTTGTCTTCTTGAATCTCGCGTAGGAATTCTGGTGTGAACCGATTCATAGAAGATGATGTGTCTGGCTCCGTAGAGTTAGGCACATAGGCTTCAGGCACATAGGCTTCCTGAGCAGGAATGCTTACTCTTTCACTTGCCTTGTCCTTGTGTTGAGAGGCGGGTTCCATTTCTGATTGTGCAATCAGCTTCTCTATTCTTTCTAACAGTCCATCAAAGTGCAACAGTGTCTTCGCTGAACTAGAGATGTTAAATAGGCGACTGGCTTCAAACATGGTCTGAGCCAATTCCACCATCTTAGCACAAATTTTGGTTCGTTCTAGCTCTAGTTCTGCTCTTGGGTAACACTTTTCATGATCAGTTACGTTTGGCTCTTCTTGGATTCTGGCCTGATATGCTTTAAGCATCATATTAAGGTCTTCGGGAGTGGGATCTGCTAGGACTGATCCTACTCTAGGGGGTGGTGGAAGTAGGTGAGGCGGGTTGGAAGGTGGCAGGTCGGATGGAGTTGGGAATGGTGGAGGTGGGGTAGTGTGAGAGGGAGTTTGAGATGTGAGTTCAGTTATCCTGGCCTTTGTTTCTCTGAGGCTTTCCTCGAGTTCACTCATCTTTTTTGCCCATTGTCTTTTCATTCTTTCACGACTATCCTTCCAAGCTCTAGTCCTTTTCTTTGTCATGCTCTCTGTTTCACTAACATCTGGGCTCTTTTCCTGGCCTACCCCTTGATTTTGCTGCAATGCTTGAGCTCTAGTGATCACTTGCACTGGTGTAGTGGACATCATACTTCCTGTGGAGTCTACAACTAACCCAATAACATTAATGGGAGTTATTTTTGGCATATTGCTGGGATTCTTTGGACAATCTCGTAAGAGATGCTCCTTTCCACATTCCTGGCAATAGCCCTGGATCGTCAGTGATTGGGGTTGTGGAGGTGGAGGCAAGGGACAATCACAAATGAGATGATCTCCCTGATATCTGTAGCATGGTCCTTTAGGGAATGGGGGTCTTACTTGCCTAGGTTGAGGCCTAGGGTTGGGGTTTGCATACATGACGTTTGTGTAATCTGACTCCCAACTAGGTTCATTTGGCTCTTCACTATAGTAAGACTCACCATGTTCAGGAGACTGCATGTAGTAGGCCTGGGGGCTATCAACATGTGTAGAATCGAAACTATGGTCACTGGGGTCACTTTCTGATAGCAATGGGGTTATTGGCACTATGGCCCTATTCAGGTTTTCTTCTGCAGCTGCATACTTTACAGGGATTACATTAGTAGGAGCAGATGGTTGATGTGCTAGCACTGGCTGGGGTCTCAGTTGGGCCTGATATTGCGGTTGGTAATTTTGCTGAGGCCTAGTATACTGTTGTGGTGGATACTGATTCTGGTATCTTCCCTGCTGAGGGTATGGCTGAGGGTAGGTTTGCCTGACCGCTTGCCTATTGTATGGGCAGTCTTGTGTTGTGTGATTAGTGTATCTCCGTTCTATGGTGCAGTATTGGCTACTAGGATTTACTTGGGGTTGAGCCATAATGGGACATACATTCGCCATGTGGTCGCCACCACAAGTATAGCATCTTTTCACAGGGGCAAACCTTGGGATCTGTTTGCTAGAGACGCCTAGTTTTTGTGCCACTTTCTCAGCGAGTTCCTCAATTGATGTGGGTTGCGTGGAAGAGAGGCTAGAGGCACTATCAGAATCTTTATATATTTTGGAAAGCTCTAACTCCTCCCCCAGGTTATCCTCGATGTCAATGCACATGCGTACACACTCTTCTATGGTCCTAGGGTCCTTCAATGTTGGAGAAACAATCACTAACTGGACATATATTTGAAGGTCAAATCTTAGGAAGAAAACCCCATGCCTATGTGAAGGGACAAATTCACAAGTGTATCATATTTGTAAAGTTAGTTCACTTTAGTTCTAGAAGTTTTTTCAAAAGTTACGGGAAAGAGAAAGTCTATATAAGTTAGTTAGTATTAACTGACGCGGTGAAAAGAAGAAGAAGGAAGACAATGAGAAAGTGAGAAGAACT
Organism: Ceratopteris richardii; assembly: GCA_020310875.1. Taxonomy (NCBI): domain Eukaryota; kingdom Viridiplantae; phylum Streptophyta; class Polypodiopsida; order Polypodiales; family Pteridaceae; genus Ceratopteris; species Ceratopteris richardii. Next base: position 172,333,133 of record CM035413.1, read on the forward strand.
CATTTTTGTATGACTGAGTATAGTCGGGCTTCTCTGAGCGAGAAAGCACTTGTAAGCTTCTGAGTTTTCATAGTTATGACAAGAACTAGTTAAAGTTCTGTGTATAAGTCTTCTTCCTCCATCTCCAGTGTTTGTCTTCTGTGTAATGATTTGAAAGGTTGAAGTTTTCCAAGCAAGTCGATGCGTGGCATCGAATGTATGTTGAAAGGTTGAGTTTTATGCGAGAAGTCGATGCCTGGCATCGAATCTCACTTGATAAGTCCTTATCTTCATATCTGATTTTTATCTACTGCCAAATCTTCTTGAAAAGATGATGTTGTTGGAGCAACTCGATGCCTGGCATCGAATTCCAGTTGATAAGTCATAGTCTAACTGTGCATGAAATCATCTATAGTTTTGGTGTCCAAAAGATCAAGACTTTATGCGAGAAGTCGATGCCCGGCATCGAATCCCTGCTGAAAAGTGGCCAAAAACATCCCAAGTCGATGCCCGGCATCGAATTCTCGTTGCAAGTCGATGCTAGGCATCGAATTCTAATTTTAAACAGGCGCTCTTACTTAAACAGGTAAAATTTCTAGTTTTGGAAGGTCATATAGGGTCCTCTTGTGAGAGCCATAACTTGAGTTCTAGAGGTCCGTTTGATGCATATGATAGCTTGTTGGAAAGCCCTACTCTTCTAATTTCAGCCTATAAAGTTTCATGGAGAAATAATACTTGAGCTAGGAGAAATTAGAAAAATACTGAAGGTATGTCATTTCGGTGACTAGAAATTTCTGTAGAAGCAAAGTTCTCACTTTAGGCTATCATTTCTCAAAGATTGGAGTGGCAATGAGTTAATGGTGACCATAGAGGTGTTCTAGTGTCACATTAATTCATTTCTTGTGGTGTTTCATACATCAACAAGTGGTATCAGAGCAGAAAGATTCTCGAGAGCAGAAGACGACAAAGGTACGAGAAGTTTTGTAAAGTTTTCCATTAAAGTTTGAAAGGTGAAGCATTTGAAGACACAAGGCATCAAAAGGTTACTTCAAAAGTATCCTCATACACAAAGAACTTCAAAAGGTATTATCCTTTATCCTTTAAGCTCACAGGTTGCAGCAGAAGGAAAGAAGTATGGCAGATCATATCTCCATTGACAAACTGGACAGAGATAATTACCCCGCATGGGTAATGAGAATGGAAGCCTTACTTATGAGTAAGGATCTCATGGTATATGTAACTGGTGAAGAAGAGAAGCCAGTATTTGAAGATGAAAGCCGACCAAAGAAAGAGGAACTTGATGCTTTAAAGCATTGGCAGAAGAAGGATGCAAGTGCAAAAGCATACATCTACAATACAATCTCTGATCATTTGCTACCACACATCAGAGGATTGGAATCATCTGAAGATATATGGAATGCATTGGAGTATCATTTCCAAAGTACTACTAAAGCACGGAAAGCAAGTCTATGGTCAGAGTTTACAACATTCAAGAAGAAGCCAAGTCAAAACATTAGTGATTATGTCACTAAGATGAAGGATCTTGCAGATAGTCTTGGATCCATAGATGAAGATGTTGAAGATCACAGATTGATTGCTCAGCTACTTGCAGGTTTGAGAGGGGATGAAAGGTGGAAACCTTTTGTCTTATCAACAGAACTTTCATTAAATCATTATGTTCCAGATTTGAACCAGTTGCTTGGTTTGATGCTCACATATGAGCAAGACTTGAAGGGAGATGGAGATAAAGGACAAAGTTCTGCAATGTACATGAAGAACAAGAAGAAAGGAGATAAAGGTAAAGCAAAGGATGAAGAGGAGTCTAGTTCTCAAGCTTATTATGCAAGAGGTAAAGGCACTGGCAGAGGAAGAGCAAGAGGTTTTGGAAGAGGAAGAGGTAATCAGAATAACAACAAAAAGGCTTGCTGGATCTGTGGATTGAGTAATCATTTGGCTCATGACTGTTGGCACAACCAACAAGGATCAAACCAGAATCAAAACAACAATAGCAGAGGCCGAGGTGGAAGATATCAAAGTAATTTTCAAAGAGGTAGACAAAGTCAAAGAGGAGGCTATGGTAGAGGTGGAGGAAGAAGTTGGGGACAGAATCAATCCTACAACACCACCTACTACAACTATGCAAATGACACACAGAATGAAAGTCATACATCATTGATGATGAACTCAATCAACACATCAGATAAAGAAGATCTAAAGGTATTTTATATTGACTCTGGATGTTCTAATCATTTGTCAGGAAACATAGAATTGATGTCAGAATTGGAAAAAGGTATTTCGAGTCACACAGTTCAAACTGGTGATAATACAAGACATAGTGTACATTCAATTGGAAAAGTGAAATGCAAGAGTGGAGCAGATTTGCTAACCAATGTTTTGTATGTTCCAACAATACCTAAAAACTTGATTAGTGTGGGACAGATAGTTGAAAAAGGTTTTCAAGTCAGGTTTACAAATGAAGGAGTATTTGTGGAAGATCCAGAGAATGGATATAATTAGATTGTCTCTGGTAAGAAAGAAGGTAGACTCTTTACTTTAAGAGTGCAAGGGAACATTGGTCAAGCTTTGCTCACACATGGTGAAGGAGTGATTACAGAACTTGATCTCTGGCATAAGAGATTAGGTCATTTCAATGAAAGAGGAATTGAAGCTATGGTTGCTAATCAGTCTGTATTAGGATTACCAAATGTGCAAAGTCAACATATGGTTTATAAATGTGAAGCATGTCAAATGGGTAAAGCACACATGTTACCATTTCAAAAGAAAGGATTCAAACATGATGGAGTACTTGAGCTCATTCATACAGATGTATGGGGACCAACAAAAGAAGGATCTATCAATGGCTCAAGGTATTATGTTCTTTTCATTGATGATGCTACAAGATGGATAACATTATATGTTTTGAAGGAAAGATCAGAAGTGTTTGGAGCTTTCAAGCATTTTCATGCATATGTAGAGAGAGTCACAGGTCAAAAGCTTAAGAGACTGAGGTCTGATGGAGGGGGAGAATATTTCTCCCAAGAGTTCAATGATTATCTTTGGAATGCAGGTATTAAGAGAGAAATAACTTGCAGGTATACACCACAACAAAATGGTGTAGCAGAAAGAAGGAACAGGACTTTGCTTGAGTTTGCTAGAGCTATGCTAAAGGAGAAGAACTGTCCAAATTATCTTTGGGCTGAGGCTGTAAATACAGCTACATATCTTGTGAATAGATTACCATGTGCAGCTCTCAATGGTATGACTCCATATGAAGCTTGGTGGGGTAAGAAACCAACACTAGATCATTTTAGAGTGTTTGGATTCAATTGCATATGCTTATGTGCCATCACAGCTTAGGCATAAACTTGAACCAAAGGCAGAAAAATATGTGTTCATTGGTTATGATGAAAAGCAGATGGGTTACAGGTTGTGGAATCCTCTAACAAAACAATTTATTGTTTCTAGAGATGTTACATTTGATGAACAGAAAAGTTGGTATGCAGATCAAAGTCATACAGCTGAAGAATTTGAAGAAGAGGTAAGAAGATGTGAGAAAGGAAAATCAATTGTGCAGGTAAATAGAGATGAAGACTATATGCAAGCAAGTACATCCACAAGTGGATTAACAAGAAGGAATGAAGAAGCTCCTATATTTGATGAAGAAGTGTATCCAGACACATATGAAGAATGTGAACCAAGAAGGTCAAGCAGGACTAGAAGACAACCAGAAAGGTATTCTTATGATACTTCTTACATAACTCAGAAGAACTATGCATATATGGTCAAAGATGATGAAGAACCTCAGAACTATGATGAAGCTTAAGGTAAGAAGCAATGGGAAGAAGCAATGAAGGAAGAGTTCAATGCACTGGAGGAGAACAAGACATGGGAACTTGTTCCTAAACCAAATGGTAAGAAAGTAATTGGAAATAAATGGGTTTATAAAGTGAAGAAGCTTGCAGATGGAAGTATAGCCAGATACAAAGCTGGATTGGTGGTGAAAGGCTATGCCCAGACCTATGGCATAGATTATGATGAGACATTCAGTCCCGTAGCTAAGATGTCAACTATAAGGACAATCATTGCTATTGCAGCTTCAAAAGGATGGACCCTAAGTCAATTGGATATAAAGAATGCATTCTTGAATGGATACATATCAGATGAGGTATACATGGAACAACCTCAAGGGTTTATAGATTCCAGGTATCCAAATTTTGTTTGCAGGTTGAGAAGAGCATTGTATGGATTGAAGTAAGCTCCAAGAGCTTGGAACTATAGACTGGTGAAGTATCTCAATGATCTTGGATATCAAAGTTCAAAAGCAGACCCAAGTCTACTTATCAGAAGAACAGAGGAAGGTACAATCTACATTTGTATTTATGTAGATGACATTATAATTACAGGTACTTCAGATGAAGGAATCAAGGAGGTAAAGAGATTGCTTGAAAAAGAATTCAAGATCAGTGACCTAGGAAAGTTATCATACTTTCTTGGAATGGAAGTTACTTATACAGATCATGGCATATATGTGTCACAAGAAAGATATCTTCTGAACTTGTTGAAGAAGTTTGATATGGAAAATTGCAGAGAAGCTTCAACTCCACTTGAAGTTAATCACAAGCTCAGTAAATATGATGGTGCAGACTACAAAGATATGAGGAAGTATCAATCTCTTGTGGGTAGTTTGATTTATGCTACACTAACAAGACCTGATCTTAGTTATGCAGTGGGAGTTTTGTCACAATTCATGCATTGTCCAAAGGACCCACATTAGATTGCAGGTCAAAGAGTTCTCAGATATATCAAAGGAACTATAAAGGAAGGATTATATTATCCTTTTACATCAAATTTGAAGTTGAGAGCCTACAGTGACTCAGACTGGGTAGGTAACCAAGATGACAGAAGATCAACTCATGGTTACATGATATATATTGGTGATAAGCTTGTAAGTTGGTGTTCAAAGAAACAACATACAGTAGCATTATCATCAACTGAAGCAGAGTACAAAGGACTTGTGGAAGCAGCTAAGGAAGTCATATGGATGCAGACATTGTTCAAGAGCTTAGGCATTGATCAAGGTACACCTACAATACATGGAGATAATATGAGTTCACTTTATCTTGCAGCAAATCCAGTATTTCATGCAAGGACAAAGCACATAGAGATACAATATCATTTTCTCAGAGAAAAGGTAATGGAAAAGGAGATTGAAGTGGAGTACATTTCTACTAAAGATCAGTTAGCAGACATAATGACAAAGAGCTTGGATGGTGTGAGGACCAGCAGATTCAAAAGCATGGCAGGAGTAAAAGAAAAGAAGATGATATGAAGAAACAGGGAATGTCAATTAGTGATTGAGGGGGAGCTGTTGGAGAAACAATCACTAACTGGACATATATTTGAAGGTCAAATCTTAGGAAGAAAACCCCATGCCTATGTGAAGGGACAAATTCACAAGTGTATCATATTTGTAAAGTTAGTTCACTTTAGTTCTAGAAGTTTTTTCAAAAGTTACGGGAATGAGAAAGTCTATATAAGTTAGTTAGTATTAACTGACGCGGTGAGAAGAAGAAGAAGGAAGACAATGAGAAAGTGAGAAGAACTCATTTTTGTATGACCGAGTATAGTCGGGCTTCTCTGAGCGAGAAAGCACTTGTAAGCTTCTGAGTTTTCATAGTTATGACAAGAACTAGTTAAAGTTCTGTGTATAAGTCTTCTTCCTCCATCTCCAGTGTTTGTCTTCTGTGTAATGATTTGAAAGGTTGAAGTTTTCCAAGCAATTCGATGCGTGGCATCGAATGTATGTTGAAAGGTTGAGTTTTATGCGAGAAGTCGATGCCTGGCATCGAATCTCACTTGATAAGTCCTTATCTTCATATCTGATTTTTATCTACTGCCAAATCTTCTTGAAAAGATGATGTTGTTGGAGCAACTCGATGCCTGGCATCGAATTCTAGTTGATAAGTCATAGTCTAACTGTGCATGAAATCATCTATAGTTTTGGTGTCCAAAAGATCAAGACTTTATGCGGGAAGTCGATGCCCGGCATCGAATCCTTGCTGAAAAGTGGCCAAAAACATCCCAAGTCGATGCCCGGCATCGAATTCTCGTTGCAAGTCGATGCTAGGCATCGAATTCTAATTTTAAACAGGCGCTCTTACTAAAACAGGTAAAATTTCCAGTTTTGGAAGGTCATACAGGGTCATCTTGTGAGAGCCATAACTTGAGTTCTAGAGGTCGGTTTGATGCATATGATAGCTTGTTGAACAGCTCTACTCTTCTAGTTTCAGCCTATAAAGTTTCATAGAGAAATAATACCTGAGCTAGGAGAAATTAGAAAAATACTGAAGGTATGTCATTTCGGTGACTAGAAATTTCTGTAGAAGCAAAGTTCTCACTTTAGGCTATCATTTCTCAAAGATTGGAGTGGCAATGAGTTAATGGTGACCATAGAGGTGTTCTAGTGTCACATTAATTCATTTCTTGTGGTGTTTCATACATCAACATTCAAGTACACATAGGATCTTAACTTTGTACTCAACAATCCATCCAAGAATAAACCCACTTGCTTAGCTGGTGTGGGGAGCTCCGAAACAGGGCATCTTTCAAGATATTGCCTAAATCTTCTTCCTGCAAGTCTCACGGTCTCTTGAGGGGTTTGCTTGAAGCTGTGAATCAATGAGGAGGTATTATGTCTTATGCCACTCTTAGAGAATTCAATAATGAAAGCCTCCAGGAGTTGGTCTATGCTCCTGAACTGTCTCTCATTCAATGGTTGGAACCATGTAAGGGCTGTGTTCCTAAGGGTTAGACCAAAGGCATTATATTATGTGAATAGGTCCTCCACTTGTTCTGCTCTCAAGACTTGCCTAAACTCTGCCACATGATCGTATGGGTCTCATGTGCCATCGAAGCAATTTTTCATGGACTTGACTAACTGAGTTGGTCTCAAAATCCTGGTGTGTTCTCTAGGTCATGGTAGAGGGAAGTCTTCCATATTCCTTTGATTTCTTGGGGCTCTATGTACCTCAGGCTCTACTCTATTTGTTTCCATCCTCGTTCTTTCTCTGCCCCCTGGGTTAGCAAAGCTTACTTCTGGCCTATCTCTACTTCTGTCTCTTTGAGTTCCATGAGCTTGGGATGTTCCCGCTCCAGGGTGACCATAGGATACATTTGATCTTGGTTGGGGGAAAATAGTTTCACCTTTCCAAGTGTAAGCATGCCTATCATTTTCTGTCACCACAAAGATCCTCTTTGAAGCGTGATCTAAGTAGGTCACTCTGCCTGGGCTATCAGGATCCTTAAACTCATAGATCATGATTGTTCCTATATCAATTGGCCGATCAGATTTATACCTCCAAAAGGCTTCGTCAGTTTCTCGGTTCAGAAGCAGATCTATGCTCTTATTATCTTGGGGAATCCACTCTGGTGTGATAATCCAAGTGAGAACAGATTTGCCTCGGGGGGTCCTTTGTTCTTCACCCATGCTTCCCTGCTCTAGGTCACCTAAGTCCGTTCCTGGGATCTCATTCCCAAATTCATCAGTCCTATCTGGATGACTGGTGACTACATACATTGTCCCTTCCTTGTCTAAGTACGCTCCGTTTTCGAACTTGACAGCTGGGCGCTCTAGTCCAATGGATTGATCAGGATTCTTAATATGTGCCACAGATCTTCCTAGGCCGTCCTCATAGATGCTAGCACCCAATCGGTTGGTCCTAAGGTATTCCAACTGCGTTTTGTAAGGGCCTTCTACCCTGTGCAAGTATGGCACTCCTGAACTTCCCGTAGGCCTGTCCATGCCTTGAGACATCTCGGATTCACTAGTCTCAGAACTAGGGTAGTATGAGTGGTGGCTCAACTGCTGGGCCCAAGACCTAGCAGTGTGGTTGACACTGGACTCTGAAGACCTAAGGCTTTGTCTATCTCTCCCTAGATGTCGCCCTGATCTAAGGTTCATAAGCTTAATTGAATAACCCAAATTTGCCCAAGTACAACCTCGTGGCGGAGTTCTTCTGTATCAGTTACTTGATTCTTTTTAGTTGATTACCGTGTTAACATTCTTGTCTGATATCACGTCGCAAGGTATATTTGAGTGTAGTTCTGCACTTAAAGTTGATCGTTCCACGTTAAGTTCTTTTCCTTTAAAGTTCTCGACAGTACAAAGATTAGGTCCTTAGCTTGAACATGAAAGTTCAGGTATTTTTCAACTTGATACTTGCCTATCGTCGCCCTGACTTACTCCTACCTCTAGTCGTTCTTAGCCTAAGCTAGGAATTGACGAAGGGGAGTTGAGAATATTCCGATCTTTCTTGCTGATCCTTGTTCTTTAGTGCTCGAGAAGTTGATTCTCAAGCTTGCACAAAGCCCTTGCTTGGACGCTCTCAATTGCTTCTCAATAGACCTGCATCAGTCCCAAGATTATTTCCAGAGTTAAATTCAAATGACAGACTAGACCATTTTCATGCATGTAACTCACCGACCAATGTATCTCTTGCCTTTATAAAAAACAATTCCAAGGATCCCTCAGTTTTCCTACCTCGGGTATGGTTAACTTCAAAAAACCCTATCTAATAATCCTGATCTTAATTTTCACATAACCAGTGGAAGTTTTGGTTGTACTTCCCACGAGCTTTCCAACAAAACAAGAATCACAGCAATTGGATTTTGTATGAGGAAGTTATGTCCGATCAGGGTTTAGGTGCTAAAACAGGGTTCAAAACAGTTTACTCAGGCAGACAGGAATTCTTGAATTACTTGGGTTGCGGCCTCACAATGTAATGTTAAACCCTTAAAAGTTCCCCAAAAAATTAGACCACTATTCTTTTTTTGCCCTTAAAAATTGGCCAAATTTGCCCTTCTATCGCGTTCGCAAGTTCTGTCAGTCACGATTGACAGGTCAATCGCGATTGATGTGTCGATCGCGATTGACAGGTCCGTCGTGGCTGTCAGTCGCGATTGATGGGTCAATCGCGATTGACACGTGGCTTGAAAGGTCAATCAGTCGTCAAAGGGTCGTTGACTCTGTCGGTCGCGATTGATGGGTCGATCGTGATTGACAGGTCGATCGCGAGGGTCTGTCCGTCGTGGTCAAACAATCGTTGACTCTGTCGGTCGCGATTGACAGAGTCGTCGTGGGCAGTCAGTCGCGATTAATGGGTCGATCGCGATTGATGACTCGATCGCGATTGACACGTGTCACGCGTATGATCTGTCCGTCGTGGTCAAAGGGTCGTTGACTCTGTCGGTCGCGATTGATGGGTCGATCGCGATTGACAGGTCGATCGCGAGGGTCTGTCCGTCGTGGTCAAACAATCATTGACTCTGTCGGTCACGATTGACAGAGCCGTCGTGGGCTGTCAGTCGCGATTGATGGGTCGATCGCAATTGACAGGTCTGTCCGTCGTGGTTCGTCGATCGCGATTGACAGGGCGATCGCGATTGATAGAAATCTGATGAATTTCAAAAATCTAAACACAGTTTTGGGAAGCTCTAGGCCTCTAGATCATGGTTTTGTACTTTGTTTGGCAAATGGAGCATTTTTTCTGTCGGTCGCGATTGACAAAGGTCGGCGACACCGAGACAGTTGCCAAGATTTCCGTACCTGCGCGGAGTGCTGGAGAAGATGATGCAGCATGTACCTGCAAGACAGCTCAAGAAACATGCAAAAACTGCACACATAATATCGCTCTCTCGCTCTCTCTCACAAGTGGAATGAGGGAAATGGAAGGAGGAAGGAAATATAGTCAAAAAACTGAAATTTTTGCGATGATGGAGATGGAGGTGGGAGATGGTGATGATGATGATGGTGATGAAGAAAACAAAAGGAAATAGATAAAAGTGAAGAAAATACCTATAACTCCAACGCTTCAACTCTACGTCTTACCATCACACGCTCGTCCTCAAAGCTCGATCCCCGGCAACGGCACCAAAATTTGGTGTAGCTCAGTGATGAGTAGCACCTCCTTTAATGTCAATCCGGGAAGACGTGAGGATGGTATGAAGACCTCGAGCAAGTGGAGGCACAAGTGCGTGAGTGAGAAGCACACAAGCATGCACACACATACACACACACGCGCACACACGGCAAGACAAAGAGTGAGAAGCAATGGAGTTCTTAGATTACTTTCAAAAAGCTCTTACAAGTTCATTTCAATTACAATCTAACCTCAAAAATGAGCTCTCTAGCTCCTTTTATAGTTTTTGACTAGCTTTGGCCCTGTCCAGACCTAATGTCCGGCCTAGTTAAAAACTAGGTTCCAGGGCCAATTTGAGGGCTTAAACGGAGTCTAAAAAATACGAAAATTGATATGTAGGTACTTCTAAGGCTCCTCAACCTCAAGGACTCCTTGGCTTGCACAAAATGGAGCTACAAAAATATGAAATGGTATTTACAATGGTTTTTAGTGATTAAAATCACTTATTTGTGTAGGGATTTTCTCTGTTGATTTGTCGTACGCATCTTTGAGCTCCCTACTTGCTCTTTCTTCTTGTGTGCTCCACTCCTTGATGTCTGAAAAATGTAGATGGCCTACTTGCCAGATCTTCTTTGGCTACTATGTCTGCTTGTGCTATCTCTTCGTTCCGACCCTCTTTGTCTTGTGGCTCCTTCGGTTCCGTGACTGCTGCCAACAGAGACTGTTCCACGTTTCCTAGTGATGCTTGACATTCGGGGTAGTAGCTTCATTAGAGAAAAACAAAGAAAACAAAGTTGACTTTTTGATCCTAGAAATTGTACTTATGGTCACAAACATAATCGAAGATTTGATATGCATTAGTTTATAGTTCTCCAGGTTCTTTTCCACATATATGAATCCCCACTGGAAGTGTGCATGAGAAGCGCTATACCCAACAGACATGAGATAAAATATCTTAACATTGTTTGAGATCAACATTCTCCGTTGTATATGATGTACAATGAAAATAAGTAGTTGTAATAAAGTAATTGTTGTATATTATTGAACAATGGATTGTTAAAGTGTTATATTATTAATGTATTAATGTGTTTTTGATGTTTTTGATATAGCAGCTGAAGGTTCGTGAGGAGCATGCAAAGCGTGAAAGGCCGGATATCAATAATCCAAATAATTATTATTTAGCTTGTAAATAAACCTGCGTAGAAGGTTCTATTGTTAGAAAAGTAATGGTTAGAATAAGGGTCGTGGTAGACTGTAGTTTCTGTTATTCAAAGCAATGGCTTTCTGTAAAAGTTAACAACTTTTAGTTTCACGCTTGCTTTTCAAAGCCGCTCTCATGTAACCACTCTTTTCAACGTAATCAAAAGTTCCTATAAATACATGCACTCTGTGGACTGTCGGAGCAGAGTGCATGGGGGGAGATTGCACCCAATACTGCATTCTATCTCATCTCTTCTTGCGTCTATTCTCTGTGTGTTTTCTGCGTTCGTAATCTCTGTATGCGCGTGAGCAAGATCCTGACAACAGTGGTATCAGAGCTCTGCACGCGTCAATACAGAGGGTTCTGTTCTCTGTTCGCAATTCCGATTCCGATTTCGTCTCCGTCTCCGCCTCCGTCTTCGTCTTTGGTTTCTGTTTCTATTTCTGTTCCAGTTCCAGAACCAAAACCTACGTTTTCACCTACGTTTTCACCTACGTTTTCACCTATGTTTTGACCTATGTTTACACCTACGTTTACTCCTTCGGCTTACTCGGGTTCTGTTCTCTGTTCACAATTCTGATTCCGATTCCGTCTCCGTCTCCGCCTCCGTCTTCGTCTTCGGTTTTTGTTTCTGTTTCTGTTCCAGTTCCAAAACCAGAACCTACGTTTTCACCTAAGTTTTCACCTACGTTTTCACCTATGTTTTCACCTATGTTTTCACCTACGTTTACTCCTTCGGCTTACACCTATGTTTACTCCTTCAGTTTTCACCTACGTTTTCACCTACGTTTACACCTACGTTTACTCCTTCGGCTTACACCTACGTTTACTCCTTCGGCTTACACCTACGTTTACTCCTTCGACTTACTCCAAGGCGTCAACTAAGGCAAAGAACTTAGGCAATAACTTAGGCAATACTTTGGCAACATTGGCACCCAAGGCTCTCTTGGCGACCGTTGGCTACGCGCGAGGCAATTTTAATTTTTGAGTGGCAATAGAGTGGTTTAGATTCCCTAAGGTAGGAGGATTTGAACCCACAACCTCCTACTTTCAAGGGCACTGCTTTACCACTACACTCTCTCTTGGAGTTGTTACTCAAGTTCTCTCTCCTTAAATTTAACATAACTTTCAGTTTTTACTTTTGAAGGCGGCACGGTGCGACGCGACGCGGCGCGTCTCAGGGTACATCTTTTCAGGGTACATCTTTTCAGGGTACACTTCTGAGGGTACACTTCTGAGGGTACACTTCTGAGGGTACACCAGGGTACATCCAGACAGGGTACATCTTGTCAGGGTACATCAGGGTACATCCAGACAGGGTACATCCTGTCAGGGTACATCAGGGTACATCCAGATAGGGTACTTTTCTGCTAGGGTACATTCCCTGAGGGTACATCCCGAGAGGAAAGCACTAGCTTAAGGGTCCAAGAGCACCATGGAGAATTACAGTAATTCACCTCTACGTGAGGCAATACTTGAACAACAACTAGAGCTCTTACTATATGAGCTTCGAGGAGCTCGAAATGAGATTCGACAACGTGATGAAGTCCTCGAAAAGATACAAGCTGAGGAAGACAACCTTACGAGAGTAGTAAAAGCTATTGTTTCTGCACAATCTGATGTTACTCATTGAAAGATTGGTAATAGAAACTACTAGTTTCTACGATTTGATGGCCGAAAGGATGGGCCTTTAGTCCTTTCTTGGTTGTCACAGTTTGATGATTTTTATACTGATGAGATGTATGCTGAAAGTGAAAAAGTTAAATTTGCCACTAACTATTTAGTAGGTAAAGCTCAACTCTGGTGGAATGTCCTGCGGCACAGTACTGAGCGTCCAACAAGGTGGAAGGCTTTCTAGGAAAAAGTAAAGGATTCTTTTCTTCCTCCTCAATACCATTTGCATGTTAGACGTGCATGGACGACCCTTACATGGAAGGAGGGTGATAGGGTTACCACCTACACAAAGCGGTTCTGGCAAAATTTACTACTTGCTCAAATGCTTGAAGATGTATCAGAGGATATCTTGCAGCAGAAATATGAAGATGGTTTGGAAGTGGGAATCCAAGCTAAGCTTCACACCCTACGGCCTACAACCCTCAAGGAGGCTATATCTTTTGCTTATGATGCAGAAAAAGAATTCCAGTCCATAACCAAGTCACTCCGTCTAGAACAACCACGTCCACGAACATTTCCTATTAAACCTTCATTTCCTATGAAGCGTAATTTTAATGCCCTATCTTACCCTAGTTTTCCTCGTCCTCCACAATCCAATTACTCAAATCCACCTGTTGCTTCATCTCTCCAACCAACCAAACCACCTACCCTTCAAACTTCAGTGGTGAATGCCCAACAGAAGCGACCAAGAATCACTTGTTCGAATTGTGGTAAACCTGGACATACAAAAATAAGGTGCAGATTGCAACCTCTTCACATGAAACTGGCTACAGCTCAACTGCATAACATGGAGGTCCATAATGAAGAAATTCCTCCTGTTTGGACAGAGGAATCATTGGACAAGGACTTAAGTACCTTGGGTAACGATATCTCTCTTCACTCTTTACTTTGCATGCAGGGTACAATAAATAATAAAGTAGTTAAAATTCTACATGACGATGGTAGTTCACATGACTTCATTTCACATTTATTAGTGCAAGAACTTAAATTACAAACGTTTCCTTCCTTGTATAAAGTGAAAGCTGCATTTCAGGGTAGTCGTTATAATGTAACACGAGAAGTGCAAGATGTTACGATTAGCATAGGCCCATATGTTGATTCACGGACATTTTTAATTGCACCTTTACAATCTTACGATGTTATACTAGGTATGCCTTTTCGTCACCCTTATAACCCACATATTGACTACCATACGCATACTTTTAACTTTGAATTCAAAGTTCAAGTCATTAGTTTGTCTGCACGGCATGATTTTTAGTCGTTTTTTTTTAGCTCTGCATTTCATCCTAAAAGTAATGGAAAGAGTGAGGCTACAAATAGTACTATTCTTGATTTATTGCGTTGTTATTCATTAGATAATCCTAATAACTAGGATGAAAAGTTGCCATTGCTTCAATTTGCTTACAATAACACTGCACACACCACTACTGGTCGTGCACCTTTTGAAATTGTTTTTGGTAAAAAGCTTCCCACTCCCATGTCCCTCACCCAAACTGACATTCCGATGGCTGATTCTATTGCTCATGATCACGTTTCTATACTTCATGATGTTCACGAGCACATTAGGAAAAGTCAAGAGCGATATACACGTACTATGAATACTAAACGATTAGCTAAAGAATTCAAGGAAAATGATTTTGTATGGTTGCGTATCATTAAAAGACGTCTCAAAAATATTTTGTAGCATCCTAAAATTAAACTTGCACCACGCTATTATGGACCGTTTGGCATTATAGAAAAAAGTAATGATAATTCATTTAGATTAGATATTCCATCTCATTGGACTATTCATAACTCTTTTCATATTAGTTTACTTAAACCATTTAAAGGAACTTTACCACTCACTCCACTGCTTGATGATCCCCCTTTAATTGAAGAACAATCTGAAATCTTAGTTCCTGAGAAAATCATTGATCATGATGTCACTACTACACGCACAGGAACTCAATATCATCGATATTTGGTTAAGTACAAAAATCACTCTATTGAAGAATGTCAATGGATACATAAAACACAATTAACACCTCATTATGACCACTTAATTTCTGCATATCATACACAAACACATTAATGTAACAGCTCCATGAACATTTCCATGCATGTGTATTTACATGGCACATGCCCATTTTCTTTTATTTAGTGATGAAACATGTGACTAGCCATCCATGTTTATTATTTTATCAACTGAGGTCAGTTGCTTTTTCAATTGAGGGGCATGTTATAACTTATGAATATGTTGAACAATGCATTGTTGGAGTATAACATGGAATATGTTGGCCAATGCATTGTTGGAGTATAACATGGAATATGTTGGCCAATGCATTGTTGGATTGTAACATGGAATATGTTGGCCAATGCATTGTTGGATTGTAACATGGAATATGTTGGCCAATGCATTGTTGGATTGTAACATGGAATATGTTGGCAAATGCATTGTTGGATTGTAACAGTAACATTGAATATGTTGAACAATGCATTGTTATTGTTGGAATGTAACATGGAATATGCTGAACAATGCATTGTAATTGTTAGAGTGTTAAATTATTTTATCAACTGAGGTCAGTTGCTTGTAAACTGAGAGGCATGTTGTATATTATTGAACAATGCATTGTTAAAGTGTTATATTATTAATGTATTAATGTGTTTTTGATGTTTTTGATATAGCAACTGAAGGTTCGTGAGGAGCGTGCAAAGCGTGAAAGGGCGGATATCAATAATCCGAATAATTATTATTTAGCTTGTAAATAAACCTGCGTAGAAGGTTCTATTGTTAGAAAAGTAATGGTTAGAATAAGGGTCGTGGTAGACTGTAGTTTCTGTTATTCAAAGCAGTGGCTTTCTGTAAAAGTTACCAACTTTTAGTTTCATGCTTTCTTTTCGAAGCCGCTCTCATGTAACCACTTCATTGCTTTCCTAGAAGCAGTACTTGAGGTCCTCTCACTATCCCTTGAAGGTGCGCATCCTGCATAAACTACTCATCAAACAAAAGACAAGGCCTAATCCAACCCAACCGTCCCTTCACAACCATCCCTTTTCCACTGTGAGACGTTGAACCTGACGTGAAGTGAAGCATTTTCTTGCAAATAGAAGGACATCGTCCCACCACCCATACCTTAAGAGAGCAGAGCACTTCACACATCTTAGATTGATGTTTATTTAGCATTTCAAATAAATGGAAAAAATATACTACACTACACAATCATTAACTTGGCATCAAATCAGATAATTAGAGTATCTATTTTCTCCAAGTTCTATCTATACCTACATTTCTTTCCCTCACATCAAAAGAAAGATTATTTTCCACTTGCGTTCCAACACTCATGACATGCATTAGTAAAATCATACATTTTGATGACTCCCAATTTTTACTTAGATAGCAACTATTAGAGCTTAACTAATTTCTCATAAAAAAGAATTTAAAAAAACTTTTAAAGTTATAAAAAAGAAAAAACTAAAAAAAACACCATCATGAAAAGAAAAAAGAAAAAAGAACAAAAACATTAAAAACTTTTAAAAGCAATCATTAAAACTTATTTACAAGAAAATCTTTTAGCATTTAAGGATATGAAAATACAAAAGAAATATTAGAAGTCCAAGAAAATAAATCAAGTTATAGAACTTAAGAAGAAAATCAAGTTGTGAAGAAGAAAATCAAGTTGTTGAAATTATATCCAAGGAGAAAGCTATAGAAGCTAAAATCAAGAAAAGAAATCACGTTGATTAAGATAAATCAAAGAATAAAGTAAAATCAAGTTGCAAAAAATTGATCAAGAAAAGTACCTCAAAAGCCCAAACTATCACATAAACACTCAAAACCCTAGAAACATGTTTCTGCTTAGGTAGCTAATCTAAAAAAGATGAGGACTTAGAGCTCACTTTCATCCCTTGGTGCAAAGATCAAACAATGTTTTCTTTGAACTCTACTCTAAGTTAAGGGAGATTGTTGATCCTATCACTCTAAACATTTTTCTACATTCTAGGACATGCTAGAGAAGGGAAATAGAAGAGATTTCTAAAGATTGTATTATTGAGAAACAAGGGTCATGAGTAGTCCATGCTATTTTGAAAGATGAAGGAGAGTTTATTAGACTTAATGTCTTTGAATAATTGAATAAGGTTGAGGACCAAGCTTAGATCTAGGGAGTGCTTACAGAGATGGTAACACATTTCTTCACATAAGTGGTATCATGAACAATCTTGACTTCTCTCAAGGCATATATACAAAAGAGCTGGGCTCATTTTAAGGAAAGAATTGCACAAAATCTTCTATTAGAGGATTTTAGTGGGCATAGTTGGGAGGGATTTCCATTATTAGTTCATCCTTCAAAACCTAATTCATCTGTGACTCATCTAGTGAATGAATTTCTAACAAGATTCTCTCAATCTCCATAGGATGATCATTCCTTAAGACCAAATCTTGTAAGTATATTCCTCATGGTTTTAATTCTTGAAGATGGGGCTGAAGTTGAGAAGGTAAGTGACAAAACTTGCAAGAGATTTGAGTTGACTAAGAGCTAAGTGACAGTAAGAAGAGAGGTAGAAGCAGTTGCCTAGATGAGACAAGGTTAGTCAGTCCTTTATGATAGACTAATGCAATTAGTTCCAATGCAGCCTAGAGAGACATCTGTTTCAACAAGTCTCAATGTATATGAACCATTTTCTATGGCTAATGTGGCATCTACATCTCATGCATTATTGGATTGTAGTTAGAAATTCTTAGTAAACAACTTGAAAACTTTATGTCGATGCAAGCAACTTTATCTAAAGAGATGGCTAGTCTTCAGAACAAGGTGTACTTGATGGGTTTTCAAGAACCCTTTTATTCTCACCCCAGCATGAGTTATGCAAATCCACTGCAAAGAAATGCAATGCCTAAGCCAAAAAAAAAAACGTGAAGGTTATATGATACTGTAAGCTACCCCTCCAATGCAACCCATTGTTTAGTAGGTTCCTAGGCCACTTCGTCAACACATATCAATGAAATACTAGGCCCAATGATACACGAGGAGCTATAAGGAACTGAAGGAAGAAGGTGCATTTAGTGAAATGCCTAGGAACACTTTCTGCATGCATGTGAATAGCTAAAACAAGGAAAAGAGGAGAAGCTAGTTACTCATATAGAGGAAACAATATGCCACTTTGGGCATGATCTTCGCCTACTTGTAAACTAGGAGAAGGGAGGAGTGAAGTAGTTATACTAGAATCTTTCAAATACTAATGCTAGAACATCTAGAGCTAACCTAGGTTCACTAGAGGCAAAAGATGAAGAAGAAGACAGATCTCAATCTCAAAAGAATTACTCCATTGAAGCTCTAGTGAGGGCCCAAGATGCGATCATGTAGAGGACTGAATGGAGGTCTGTAGACTAATTCTCTATCTACTCATATATTGCCAATGTTGATGATGAGGTGAGAAGAGACAAGATGCAAGATGAAGCAATGTGAAAGATGAGTAAGTAGAAGGTAATCTAAGGATGCTAAGGAAAAGGCAAAAGATAGTGAGAAGAAAGTCCACTTTGAGGAGTCCATTGCTTCTTAAGAAGAAGCAAACAGAAATAAATTTAAAGAAGCAAAGAGGCCACTTTAGAAAAATCAAGGTTAGAAACAGTCAAATAGAGATCATGAAATAAAAAAAGTACCTGAAAAGAATGAGGAGGCTAGTGAAGACTGATAATATTTAATAAAATGAAAAGAAGAAGAAAAAGAAATCTCCTAAGGTCATACTAATCTGCAAATTAGAAAAGAAAAATGATGTATAAGAGATCTTAAATGATATGTTACTCAAGTGCCAAGTTACAATGATGTTGGATCATGAGGCTTCTCAATTGTGAAGCCCGAATTCAAATATATTCTCATTAAATTGATAAAAAGTAAAAGATTAAAGTTGCCCAAAGACATAGAGATGGAAGAGTCACTTGAGATCACGCACGTAATAAATTATTGCTTTGCGTGACTCATACTATAATGAAAATGACGATACTTCAATATGGAAAGTGAATAGAAATTCCTTGGACGAATAATACTTGATGAAGAGACTAGAGAATCTCAAAATAATTACAATAGAAACTTATGGGCAAGATGAACCCCAGAAGTAAAAAAAAGAAATTGGAAAATGATAGAGACAATCATATATAGCTTTTCTCTTGATTGAATTTGCATCAGAGATAAATGTGATCTCTACAAACTTATATGATAAATTTAGATGGCCGATAGACAAGGAACAAGCCTGGAAGATGACGCCTACTGACAATGAATCCAACGTTCTCCTACAGACTTGTGCTTTTTTGCCTCTTACAATTGTGAGAGTTTCAGATGTATTCCACTTTTTGTCCAGGATAACTTTTCATATCAAGCTATTCTTGGGCAACCATATGTGGTTGAAATGTGAATGGAAATTAAGGCTATGGATGATGGATCTTCTATGCAAGAATCTATTCGAGTTTTTTTCAAGAGTGTGATGATAGTGCAATAGTGCGGAATTATAGAGCATATTTCAATCAAAAAATCTATTAGAATCCAATGTTGAGCGATACAATGATGGAAAATGGTTTGATGTCTCGCAAGACTCCATACATAATTATCAAAATTGTTTTGTATATTCTTTTGCATTTAAGATAAATAATAAAAAAAAACAAAATATATCAAAATATTTTAGAAAAACATATGAAAATAATTCAAAAATTTAGGATCAATGTCGCTTGATGAAAAAGTTGAGAACATAAATGAGCTAGAAAGCATTTCTACTATTTTGAAAGAACTTGCAAGATATTCAAAGAAAGGAAAGATCTAAAATCATTATGCTTAGTTTTGTTAAAGAATATGATTTAACTATTAACGTTTTGCAAGGACATGAAGTGAGTATTAATATCGAGTATAATACTATTGATATGAAGATCAAACCCATAGCTCAACCATTCCCGAGAGATAGTTATGTAAAATATAAGAGAATGTCTGATAACCCTATGCTAAGAAAATGAGAAGTGATAAGGCTTCATTTTACTAATGAGAATATTAAGCAGACTAAGTTTGGTGAGAAAATATTTCTTATTGAATAAGAAAGATAAATATTTATTGAAGTTCTCAAGAAACATGAAAAAGCATTCACACTTATTCCACATGCAGTAGGCTATCTAGATCCAAAACAAGTTTCACCCATACTCATGTTTAGAGTACCACATATTGTTGGGGAAAATGAGTCCAAGCCTACATACTTGGACAATTAGTGTTTATCTCATATAGTCACATATGACTACTCCTTGTAAAAGCCAATTACTTTTATCCTCGTAAAAGTGCATTGCATTAATCCCAGGTGGAGCTAGGAGGAATCAAATCTGGAATTCTTGTTAGTTGATAGATGATAAAGTAAAGCCTAAAATTTAGGAATAACTTTATGGTGAGAACTTGAATTTGAATTCAAAAGTTGGTGCCAACTCTAGCTATAAATTTGGATCAAAATGTTGTGTGGATCAACGCCCGATTTGAAGATTGATTGAGAGGTTTTTCTTGTGGTTATGGAGCTCCTTCCATAGCTCTATCATTACCGTAACATTGTGTAGTTATACATTGCCAATGCCATTGTATTTCTATGTGTTTTAATACATATGCATTAATCATATCTCTACTTCTCTTCTCTGCTATGATCATCTCAAAACAGTGTACGTCTTAGAGCTTGTTCTGAGTGTACAATTGATTATTTGATGTGATTTAAAG
Source organism: Ceratopteris richardii (assembly GCA_020310875.1). Classification (NCBI taxonomy): domain Eukaryota; kingdom Viridiplantae; phylum Streptophyta; class Polypodiopsida; order Polypodiales; family Pteridaceae; genus Ceratopteris; species Ceratopteris richardii. The sequence goes on from CM035413.1 coordinate 172,353,613, forward strand.
TGTTATAGATTCAACACATTTTGTACTCTATAGCTTCAAAGTTTCATTGTCATTGCTTTTATCAATCTCGAGATATTCTCACATATCTTCTCATTGTTCTACATACTATAGTACCCCAAAACTATCACGCTAGTCTTCAAACTTGCTAAACATCATTCTCTGTGTAAAATTGATTATTTTTATTGAAATAACCCATGATTGCTAGCTATCAAGGTTAATTAGATAATCCCAAAAGGAATTTAGTCAATTGCTAGCATGTTGAGAGCATTGTTCACTTTTCTAAACATATGTAGAGACCAAAATAGCAAGTCTTGACACTAGTTGAAGTTTCTACTCATCTATTTTGATCCATTGATTAGAGGATCATGTTCCAAAGCATATAGGTGAATATTTGTGATTTTTGGGAAGATCAAGGGGTCTAATATACTCTCCACAACTTTTTCATGATTGGTGTGTAGCAAGATTTTGTAGGACCACTTCATCTTTGGAATCTATCCACCATCTCCTCCAACAGTGGTATCTGAGCAGCATCAAGGCAAGATAGGAGATGGATTTCTATCATTCATTAACAAATTGGATAGGGGCAAATATCCAGCATGGTTCCTAAGGATGCAAGCCTATCTCCAAGGAAGAAGCTTATATGGATACATCAGTGGAGATGAGGAAATGCCAATCTTTAGAAGCAAACATCAACCTACAAGAGAAGAGCAAGAAAGGCTAACTACATGGTGTGCAAAGGATGCTCTAGCCAGGTTTTATATACTTAACTCAATATCTGATTTCTTATTACCTCACATTAGGAATTGCAAGACCTTTGAAGAGAATTGGGAAGTACTTTCATCATACTTCTCAGCAAATATAAGGGCTAGGAAAACCAAATTTGGATGTTGTTCACAACCTTGAAAAAGCAACCAAAGAAAAGTGTAGTTGACTATGTGACCAAGATGAAGGATGTAGCTAACCAACTTGGAAGCATTGGAGAAGAGATAGAAGAAGAATAGATAGTAAAGCAGATCATCAATGCCATCAAAGTTGATGATAAGTGGGAGTCCTTCACCACAACAATGGACCTATATATGGATATGCAAATACCTGATCTGAACACATTGATTGGGCAACTCTTCACATATGAGACAAAGCTCAACAAGAATGGAAACAACTCTAGAGCTAATCAATCTTCTACAGTTTATACAGATAGAAATAAAAGTAAAGATAAAGGCAAAGGTAAAAGGAATGAAGAAGAGGCAAGCACCTCTAAAGTGAACTTCACACGTAGAGGAAGAGGTACTTGAGGAAGGGGCAGAGGAGGAAAACAAGGCAGGGGGAGACCATACAAGTCTTCACCTTGCAATATATGTGGCTTAACCAATGACACCACAGATGAGTGTTTCAAGAACACAAGGAATCAAAGAGAAAGAGGCTTCCATAGAGGCTATGGACAATCCAGAGGCAGATTCAACAATGGAGGAAGCAATTACCATTACAATTATAACGAGGGCTACAACAAACAACTATCAAGGAGGTTTTAGAGGTAGAAGAGATTATAAAAACGACACAAAAGACCAGATGATTCTCTACTGATGATAAACATGAAATCTAAGCAAGGTAAAGATGATGATCATATAATCTATATTAATTTTGGGTTTTCCAATCATGTGGCTGGAAATGTTGCATTGCTATCTGATCTTGAAGAACCTAAAGGAAAACATGAAGTGCAAATAGGTGATGACACTAGACACTCTGTTAAGAAGATTGGAAACGTCAAGGCTTCTGATGGCAACATGAACCTTTTAAGTAATGTATTATATGCACCAACCGTAACAAACAACCAAATTAGTGTTGGACAGATTGTTGAGAAGGGCTTACAAGTTATATTCACAAGGCATGGAGCATATGTGGAGGACCCTCAAAAAGGCTTCAAGAGGATTGCAAAAGGTGAGAAATCTAGTAGACTCTTTACATTTGAAGTTGAAGATACTAGAAACATTGTACTCTTCAATTACAAAGATCAAACCCTATCTCAACTAGAGATATGGCATAAATGGGTAGTTCATATAGGTGAAAGAATACTAAAACAGACATGTAGGGATTAGGGTGTGCTTGGCATTCCAAATGTGCCCAAGAAACACACGATTTACAAATGTGGAGCATGCCGTTTTAGTAGATCACACAAACAACCATTCAACAGGAAGGGATACATGTATGAAGATTACTTGGAGCTTGTGCATACAGATATGTGGGGTCCTAGCAGAGAGCCATCAATCTCAAGATCAAGGTACTATGTTTCATTCATAGATGATTATAGTAGATGGATAACTCTTTACTGGATGAAACATAAAGATGAAGTCTTCACGTGTTTCAAGAAGTATTTGGCAATGGTTGAGAACCAAGTAGGTAGAAGCTTAAACAGGATCACATCTGATTGAGGTGGTGAGTATTTCTCACATGAATTTGACTCATTCGTATAGAACAGAGTTATAAGGAGAGAAGTCACAAGAAGATACACTCCTGAACAGAATGGAGTGGCAGAGAGGAGGAATAGACTAGTAATAGAGGCTACAAGATCAATGTTGAATAAAAAGAAACTTCCAAACTACTTATCGGCAGAGGCTATTTCCACAACCACATACTTAATTTATAGGCTTCAATCCAAGTCCTTGGATGCAATGACACCTTATGAAGCATGGAGTGGCAGTGGACCTTCTCTTGACCATTGTAAAATCTCCAGGTGCATTACTTATGCACATATACCCTCACATATTAGAGGGAAGCTTGATCCAAAAGCTGAAAAGTGTATATTCAGTTGCTATGACCAAAATTACAAAGGATATAGGTTGTACAATCCCACTAAAAAGGATTTACAGTTAGTAGTGATGTGGTATCTTATGAAAATAATTCATGGTTTGAAGATGATTGTAGGAAGATAAAGCTACCTTATGACTTGGAAAGTGATTTTCCAACTTTGACTCAAGAAGCCTCATAAATATCAGAAGATGTCAACTCAGATGAAGAACAAATTGACTTTAAAGCTTGGAAGTACAAGGGAAAGACAAAATTAAAGCAATTGGAAGACATTCCACAGTCGTCCAATCAAGAACTTAGAAGATCTCACAAGGAGAGTAAGAAATCCATGAGGTATGGCTATGACACATCATTAGTCACCAAGCATTCTGTATACATGACTAAAGATTCTATGTTAGGAGAGCCTTCTTCATTTGAAGAAGACAATAAGAAGGAAGAATGGAGAGAAGCCATGCACGAAGAAATTGAAGCACTTTAGGTGAACAAGACTTGGGATTTGGTTCCCAAGAAACCAAGCATGAAGGTTATTTGATCCAAGTGGATCTATAAGGTCAAGAAGAACAAAGATGATCCAATCAACAGATATAAAGCAATGCTAGTAGAAAAAGGGTTTCCTCAAACCCATGGAGTGGATTATGAGGGGACCTTCTCACTTGTGGCTAAGATGCCAACAATGAGAGTTTTAGTAAGTATTACTGCTTCAAAAAATTGGAAATTATATCAGTTAGATGTTAAAAATGCATTCCTCAATGGATTGATCTTAGAAGAAGTTTACATGGCTCAACCACCAGGGTATGAAGACAAGGACAAACAAGACTATTTATGTAAGCTAAGGAAAGCTCTCTATGGTTTAAAGCAAGCTCCTAGAGCTTGGAACCATAGGCTTGTCACATATTTGCACGATCAAGGATTTGTTGCTAGCAAAATAGAATCTTCTTTGTTCATAAAGAAGAGTAACTCAAAAGTTATTTACTTATGTGTTTATGTGGATGACATTATTATTACAGGGAAAGATGCTAATGTCATAAAGAAAATCAAATCTCAGATGATGGAAGAGTTTAAGATTAGTGACCTTGGGTTGTTAACATACTTTCTTGGATTAGAACTTGTATATTTAGATTCTGGAACTCTTTTTAGTCAGAGGAAGTACATTCATGATATGTTAGCCAAATTTAAGATGGAGAACACTAAAAGTGCAATCACAAACTTAGCTCTCATGAGGGACAACTACTTGAAGATATTACAGGTTATTAAAGGATTGTTGGGAGTCTCAATTATGCAACCCTAACAAGAGTGGAAATATGTTATGGAGTAAGTAGATTAAGCCAATTTATGCATAAACCAAGAAAACCTTACTTGGAAACTGCCAAGAGGATCTTAAAATATCTAAAACGTACCATAAATGAAGGGCTATTTTATCGAGTCGCTTCTAATTTGGATATCAAGATGTATTCTGATGTAGATTGGGCTGGCTCAAAGGATGATAGGAGGAGCACCTCTGGCTACTTATCTTTTGAAGGTTCAAAGCTAATATCATGGTCATCAAAGAAACAACCAACTGTAGCATTGCCATTAACCGAAGTACAATATAGAGGCTTAACAAATGCAACACAAGAAGCTATGTGGCTCAAGCTACTTTACACAAATTTGGGACTACATTCTTATACTCCAATGATCTTTGGAGATAACACTAGTTCACTTCATTTGGTTGCTAATCCTGTATATCATGCAAGGACCAAGCACATTGAAGTGCCGTATCATTATGTAAGAGAGAAGTTACTTAGCAAGGACATCCAATTTTCCTATGTATCAACCAATTTGCAATGTGCAGATATGCTCACGAAGTCCTTGGATGGAACTAAAATGAACAGATTCAAGATGATGATTGGATTGTACGAAATCATAGAGAAATAAAGACCAAGCATGTTAGGCATGAGGGGAAGCTTCTGGTTAAAATGTGTCCAAGCCAACATACATGGAAAATTAGTATTTATCTCACATAGTCACATATGAATACTCCCTTGTAAAAGCCAATCACTTTTATCCTTGTAAAAGTGCATTGCATTCATCCCACGTGGAGTTAGAAGGAATAAAATCTTGAAATCTTGTTAATTGACGGGTGAGAAAGTAAATCCTAAAGTTTAGGACTCACTTTATGGTGAGAACTTGAATTTGAATTCAAAAATTGGCTCTAACTCTAGCTATAAAATTGGATCAAAATCTCGCATGGATCAGAGCCCGATTTGAAGATCAATTGAGAGGGGTTTCTTGTGATTAGTGAGCTCATTCCATAGCTCTATCACTAATCTCACATTTTGCAATTATACATTTCCAAGGTCATTGTATTTCTATGTGGTTTTATACATATACATTAATCATATCTCTACTCTTCTTTGCTATGATCATCTCAGAACAGTGAAGTTCCGAGAGCTTGTTTGCAGTGTACGGTTGATCCTTTGATGTCATTTAGAGTACTATAGATTGAGCAATCTGTGTAATCTATAGCTACAAAGTTTCATTTTCATTGCCTTTATCAATCTCGAGATATCTTCACATCTCCGCTCACTAATTTGCATATTGTAGTACCCTGAAAATGGAGGGCCAATCCTCAAACTTACTAAGCATCATTCTTAGTGTAAATTTGATTATGTTCATTGAAATAATTCATGACTGGTAGCTAGATGCGTCAATTGGATACTTTCAAAAGGAATTTAGTCAATTGCTAGCAGCTTGAGAGCACTGTTCATTTTTATAAACATGTGTAAAGATCAAGCTAGCAAGTCTTGACACTAACTAAAGCTTCTACTCATTTGTTTTGATCCATTGATTAGAGGATCATGTTCCAAAGCACATAGGTGAATATTTGTGATTGTTGGGAACCTCAAGGGGTCTACTATACTCTCCATAATTTGTTCTTGGCTAGTGGGAAGCAGGATTTTGCAGCACCACTTCATTTTTGGAATCTGTCCACCATCTCCTCCAACACATATTGCATGGTATATTTGAACTATACGAGTTCCAAAGGCTCATTGACCTAATTTGATCATACTATTAAAGGGAAATATATCCTCCCAGATATTAGAGACATCATCAACACCATATCCAAACAAATATTTCATGGTGCCAAAAAAGAATAGGACACTTTGTTTCATCTAGGATTTGCACCCTATGAATAACGTCATGATTAAAAATACAAGAACAAGACCTATAGTAGATGAGTTTATGGAGCATGTTGTAGGAATTCCATTTACTCAATTTGTGACCTCTATTTAAGGTATGACTAGTTTTAGTTTGCTATTGAGAGTAGAGGCATTACTACCATGAAGACTCTAGTGGGCCTTGTATGTATATGTACTTTTTATTAGGGAGTGACGAATTTTGAATCTCACATGATGAATGCCATGAATATGGTACTACATGAATTTGTACCTTTTGTGACTATGTCTTTTATGGATGATATTCCAATAACGGTTGTGAGGAAAGAGCTAAAGACGATACTTTAATTGCTTTTGATTGTAGGAAATTCATTAGCGACTGTATCTTTGATTGTGAGAGAATTCTTAAATGTTTGGAAGAGTGAGGGCTAATGTTTTCTCAAGAGAAATGTGCTTTTGAAGTTGAAGAGATTCTCATTGTAGGACATATGTGTGGACATTATTACCAAAAGCCATAGCCATAAAAAAATTGAGGCCATTAGTAGAATTTTGGTGGTGTGTTGTAATGCCACTAAAGTAAGAAGATTCTTAGTAGACTATGTCTTCTATAGTATCTAGATTCCTTACTTTGATCATGTCGCAAACCCTTTTTATGATCTACTGAGAAAGAGAAAGAAGTTTCTTTGAAAAAAAAACGATCAAGAGCCATGCGTAAACTGAAGCAAATGCTAATTGAAGCTTCAATTTTGAAGCATGTTGATAATTCAAGTCGAAAGCCTATTATTTTGATTATTCATACCAGTCCTATTGGTATAGGTTGGGTCATAGGTCAAGATGATGATGACGGACATAGATAGAGACTTAGCTTTGGTGCAAAAGTATTATATGACACTCAAATAAAGTATCCATAAATTAAAATGGAATTATGGTGATTAGTGACTATATTTAAATCGAATAAAGAATATTTCACAAGAGGTAATGTTATTGTAGAGCCTGATTATCTTTCTCTAGTTGGTATGATTGCTAATTGTTCCTCTCTGTATATTCCAATTCTTAGGTGGATTTCATATGTCATGTTTATGGATCCAGCTTTAGTGCATACAACTAGAAAATTAGAAATTGTTGCACACATGCTTTCACAAGCAAAATGTGATGATGATTCATATGATGTTGAGATAGAAAGAGAAACAAATATGTTGAGATATGATCCACTAGTTTATGTGTATGATGGATTCCACAAGAGTATGAAAGATAATGAAAAGATATAGGAACCTATTTGCATAATTGAAACCTTCCTCGAGTTGGACAACAAATAACTTTATATCCATCAAGAAAAAGTCTTACAACTTCTTCTTTTTGAGGGATGGCTTCATGTGGCAACACGCGAAAGTTAAGGTGGAAAATCCACAATGTGTACTAGGTTATAGGAGTCTTCAGAGCAAGATCACGAGAGATATGCATGAGATCTTATTAGTAGGTCAAAAGGCTTTATAATGATGTATGAGAAAATTAGGGAAGCCTACTGGTGGCCAATTATTCATGTGAGTGTTTGAGACTTTATGAGCACTTGTGCCACATCTGAATTTCATTCCTCGAGTGGGCATGAAGATCCATTACATTTGACTTACTCTCCTTATATTCATTACAAGTGGGTACTTGCACTTATAACCATGCTCAAAGGACTTGATAGAGTGAGATACATAGTAGTTGCTAGAGGATACTTGACTAACCATGTGGAAGATCGAGCTCTTCGTACAAAGAATAGTTATAATGTATGAAAATTTCTTTTGGAAGAAGTGATTTTAGGATTTGGCTACAAAGAGAAAGTGGTTGTACATTTGAGAGTTTTAGATGCATTTGAGCTAATGGAATTGTTAGCACAACATGGGATTCATTGACTTTCACTACTACCTATAACCCTAAGGCTAATGGAAAGATTGAGAGAGGTCATCCTTCTATTCTGAAGGGGATCTCTATAACTACAATGGAGACATAAAGTAGTTAACTTAGATATCTTCCATTTGCATTATGGGCAGATAGCATGACTAACACTCAGTCTATAGGATTTATGCTTGTTGAGCTAGTGTATTATAAAAGTCTAGTTTTTCCAATCCAAGCTTACATTATGACATGGATGATGCTCCCTTGCACTGATGATATGTGAAGAGAAATATTATTAATGTTGAGAAATAAACAACTAGAACAAGCAAATGAAAAGCTAAAAGTGGTTATGCAAACGTTAAAGGATTCAAGATTAAAGAATAAAATAAACTTTGAAAAACCTCATCAACTTAGGCCACGCAAGATGAAAGTTAATGAAATGGGTATAACTGTATGACAATATGTTTGATACTTAGTATGATGCTAGAATAAAATTTACTGAAAGATGGATCCGGTTGTACATAGTTATGTCTCTATTTAAAAATGGTACATATGAAATTTGTGAATTCGACAAAACTTTGTTTTATGTTCTTTAACTGTAGGAAAAAGAGTCGAGTTATTTAAGAAGACAAATTAAGAGGAATATGAGATAGTTCAGCACTACTTGAAGATGAATATGAAGATGATGTTGAAGAATCCTAATTAGGTGAATGGATTGTGTTTGGTTGCCCATTGTCAGTTCTTATTTTGTATTTTTTATTTTATGCATATCATATCTTGCATTTCATGAATGTTCTAAGCGATTAAAAGAAGATTTTAAACTACAATAATAAATGATAAGAGATGCTAGTAAGAATGTGTGCACTTGAGAGAGTAGGTTGAGATACCCCATATCCATTATGAAAAACTAGAAAGGATATTCTCACTTCAAGGTCTTAGTAAAAAGAAGGCCTTGTTTTATATAGATAGGTTGTGTGAGTTCTTGAAAGACTTAGGAACCAAAATCTTCACCCCTTCCAGTGCATGTCCCTAGATCCGCAACTCTAATAAGGGCTTACCCCTTTCCCCTTAAACAAAAAAATTGATGAAGATGCTAGTTTGTAGCTGATTTTAGCAAGTTTATGATTTCTTCCTCCACAAAGAAAAGAGAGGAAATAAAGTAGTACATTAAGGGTTGCTACAAAGTGAAGAAGAATAAACAAAAAGAAAAAGATCAAAAATAGTATTCATGACTTAGATGTGGTCTCAAAACCACTTCAAAACTCTTTTATAAAGGCTACACAAGGTGGAGCTACGCAATACTGGAGGTAGTAGCATTTTTTAATAGGTGCATAGTAGTAAAGCATAAGAACATTTCTATAAAAATAATAATTGAATTTGAAACGAGTCGATAGAAAATATTGTTTTTGGAAAGTCCAAATGATTTTTATAGGAGTACTTTGACTTATTTTCATAGTCGTATGGTGATCGCATGAGATTTCAATCGTAATTTAGGTACCTTAAAGTGGTCTTGATTTTTCTTAGAACCTGCATTTGCATATGAAAGTGATGTTTTGAATTTGAAAATAGGAACATTGAAATAAAAACTAAAAACTATCTCAAGAAGGACCTTGATGCACTTCTGTTTGACTTTGCGAATTGGCCCATCGGGATGATGTGCAAGTTTAGTGGCATCGGATATCGGGATGAAATCCCTTGCGAATTTTGTATCAAAAGTTTGAATTTGATCTCTTTTTTATTACTTCTCTTTTGATTGTGATTTGATGAAATTCAGTAGAAGATTTATCCATAGGAAGAAAAAGAATTCCATATTTGTTTAAATGTTTGGATGATCTAAATGAGTGTGTGATGAGAAACGCTTCAATTGTATAATTAAGTGAGCATATGATTGACCATTAGAAACTCTATTAATCTAAAACCCCTAGGAACCTCTAACATTACTTGCACAAAGGCCCCATTTTCTTTAAACCTTCAAAACCCATATCTCAAGATGCGCTAAACCCCAAAAGGCAAACCCTAACGGAACCCTCACTTGAGACGCGAATTAATACGAAATCCTTAGGAAACATATCTATAGAACCCTAATTTTTTTATTAATGTTAAGCTTTCAAAACACCACGTGTATATCTTAAAAGCACCTTCATACACTGTGTACATGAACCCTAGCCAGAACCCTGACACCCTTGCATATAGATATCCTAGAACCCTTGAGCTAAATAAACCCTAGTTACCATAAATCAAACAATGTGTAAAATTAAATTTAGAAACAAGAATGGAAACCCATTTATAACTTTCTAATCCTTGCAATTCCACCTCTAACCCTAGAAGTTCACTTCTAACCCTAGAAACCCATTTATTTAAACCTTATTATATATGGTTGACGTACGATTAGGTTTTTGATAAACTTATCCACACAAAACCCTAGTGATCTATTTTAGAACCCTAGCTTGAAACCTTAGGAATGCATTTTTGTAGGCTTAATATCCTTGTAAATAAAGGCTCTTGTATATGTTTAAATTTAGATTAATGTAACCCTCAAACCTTAGTTCTAAAATAAAAAGAAGACAGGGAAAATTAAAAGGATAAACGAAAAATAAAAAGGAGAAATGAAAAATAAAACAAAAAAGAAGAAATGAAATATAGAATTAAAGAAGCTCCTAACTTGCTTCCACTACTTTGGGATCCTTTGGTCTTTTATTGGTCCACATGTAGATATCATGCATGAGTCCTCTTTTATGCTTGGAACTTGATTCTCAACATGTGTATATGTATGTTTATGTGTATGTATGTATGTATATGTGTATGCGTATGTATGTGTATGCGTATGTGCATGTACGTGTATATGTATGTATTTTTGTTAATGCATGTGTATGTATGTGCATGTATATGTACGTGAATATGCATGTGCATATATGTATGTACGTTTAAGTATGTTTGTGTATGTATGTGTATGTGTGTGTATGTACGTATATAGGTATGTCCATGTATGTTTCTATGTGAATGTATGTTTGTATGTATGTGTGTATGTTTCTACGTGTCTATGTGTGAGTGTATGTCTCTATCTATGTGAATTTTTATGTGTATTTGTATGTATGCATATTGTATGTATGTATATGTGTTTGCATATGTATGTGTATATGTCTATGTATGTGTGCATATTTATGTGTGTGTATGTTTCTATATGTATGTGCATATGTACGTATATGTGCATTTGTATCAATAAGTGTGTATATGTATGTGTGTAGGCGTTTGTGTGCATATATATTTGTGTAGGATTGTGTTGTATTTGTGTGTATGCATGTATGTAGTGATGTATGTGTATCTATGTGTGTATGTATGTGTGTGCATGTATGTCTGTATATGTGTGTGTGTGAGTTTATGTGTGTATATATATATTTTAGTGTGTATGTATGTGTCAGTGTATTTATGGAGATCTATGTGTATGAATGTGTGTGCGTGTATATGTGCATATGCATCCTTGTGTGCTCGGGTCATTTTTTATTTTCTTTTTTTTTTTTGAATCTGTGAAATGGTCAACCACATAAAACTGTAAGGTCTTCTGAAGGAACTATATACAAACATGGCACGTTAGTCACTAAAGTGTGGGGAAGCATCGGATAGCCTAAAAGGCATCGCCTAGAAGTCATTTATTTCCCATTTAATAACCGTCTTACATTCTCTATTTGGTGGAGGAAAATTCGATTGTAACCTATAGCTTCCTCAAGGAAGGTGTATACATCCTTGTTACGGACCCTATCCAATAATTATCTATTGATGAGAAGTAGATAACTATCCCTTATGGTAGTCCGATCCACACTTTTTAGGTTAATGCACATACGATGCTTACTATTTCTCTTTTAAAAACACCACAATGGGGGAAACATCCAGCCTATCTTATCTTATAAAAAAATCTTTCTTTATTTGAAGGATCAATCCCTTTTTTAATGTTTATGCATGGGTGTCATTATATATGTATGGCAGGAATCTTCAGGATCATTAGGATTATCAGGATTATATATGCATTAGCTTCTCTTCTTCTTCTTCTTGAAGATAGATTCTTATCTATATATGTGCAGCTTTCCTCTTAGATTTCAATTATCATCACAATTTTCTTTGTTATCTCTTTGTTTTTTGTATGCTTCTCGAGCTAAACCTTGTCACTTATCTATCAAAAACAAATTTAACCTATTGTCAAACTCATAGCTTTTGAAGCTATATGGAACTTCAAAGATAAGTTCATTTTCTTCTTATATTGATTTCATAGTATTTGTTTCATCGCTAGTAGTTCTTGGTGCCATAACTTTAGCACTGATGATAATATCCTCATGAGAGTTCCTAAATTATAAAATGAGTAAAATATCTTCTTCTGGCTCACCAAAGAAATTTGACGATTCTTGGTTCTTTGTCATCATTTCTATCGTTGGTTTGGTCTATGATTTACTCGAACATAGACAAGGATATTCCATAATCATCATCATCATAGTGAGGAATCCATTGTTCTTCATTGAGAGGATTGTACATGGTGGAGACTATCTCAAGCTACCTGTGAGGTTCAATTTACTCTTCTAGTTTTTAAGCATTTCTCTTATACCCAAGCTATCTTACACATCCATAGGTGATTACCTTCATGGTAGTATGATGGGTTTGAAATTGTTAAGGATTGAATGGACATTCAATCATCTTGTGCCTTATGAAGTGAGCTCCACTATAGGGCTAGGATATCCATAGACCAATAGACTATTAGGTTGACTTTGGTTGTGAGCCCTAAGTACCCTAAGTGCTCCAAATATAGGATGTTGTACCTTAATCTTATATGGATTGCAATTGATGTAGGAAGGGCCTCCATAAAATCAAGTCATATGTATTTTCCTTTTCAGACTCACATATTGCGGATGTGTTTTCATAGTCAAAATGAGACATGGCTAGAGCGACTCATTTGACCAATCCTAGTGGTAACTTTATATGCTCATCAACCATCTACAGCTCCATCCTTGTAGGTCTCAAGGTTGGCTTGCCCCACTCAATCCAGAAGGATGTGAAAGCGATGGTATCATGCACACTCAACTCTATGATGGATTTGTTAGTATACTCATTCTAAGTTCTACGAAGATAGGTATTCCCATCTTCTTCTTCTTCTTCTTTGACAAAGAGCGAGACTTAAATTATCCATACATACATGCGTATGTAGACACACACACACACACACACACACACACACATATATATATATATATATATATATATATATATATATATATATATATATATATATATATATATATATATATATATGTGTGTGTGTGTGTGTGTGTGTGTGTGAAAATATGTATATAAGTATGTGTGTGTATGAAAAAATAAACAAAACTAATTACCGTAACTCATGATGAAGATCGATGTTCCCCTTACAGATTGATCAATCTCAATTGGAGTTTTATGATGTCCACAAGCACGCATTCTTAACAAGCCTTCAAATTCTGTAATGTAAAAGAATTCAAAGAGAGAAATCGAAAGAACGAGAAGATCAAAGAAAAAGAAAGAGAATTCAGAGAGAGAGAGAGAGTCAACATGGAACTAGAGAGAGAGAGTGAGAGAGAATTGAGACAGAAGAGAGAAGGAAAGAGAAGATAAAGCAAGACTCTTGAGAGTGTACAGAGAGAGAATTCAGAAAATTATAGAAACATTATGCTCATGAAATCGTTATAGGTGCAGAGAAAAGAAAACAAGTATAGGGTAACCAAGCAAACATCACATTTTTATTTGTTATTCTTGGTCCTCGCTTAGAGGATGCCCTTTTTTGGGTAACCTTGATAACGGATGGCAACATGGTAACGTTACTTGGGTGTTGCTTAAGCAGTGCTTCGTTATTAATGTCATAGAATTACATTTCAATTCTGGAATCTCTTATGCGGCACTTTTGCATCGTTGGAGATGTCGAAAAGCACGTTGAATATTGGTGCTCATAGAAAACCTTTTTCCACTCATTTTGAGGGGTATCTCTCATACATAGAGTTTATTTACCTATATGTCTTCTAGCGTTTTTAGTTGATAATGCCAATGTTTCGATAAGCGTAACGTATTCCAAGGAATGTCAAAATACATCAAGTGCATAAAAGCATTGGGTTTATAAGAGCCTTAGAGACTAATTTTATTGTGAGTTCTAATGAGATTATAAACAAAACAAAAAAACACGATGAGATTCAACAACGTATCATATAATATTTCCCACAAATCATGGTTTTGGTTGATTTAATATTCAAACATTTGTGGAAAAACGTTTTTACATGTAATACAAATATTTTTACCCTTAATTAGCCATCGGATGCTTCAAAAACTATTTTCTCCATAAACATTGTCATGATTGAATGTTATTATTGCAATAAGCATATATATTAGTCACAAATCCTCCTATCTAAACAAGATAAGGATTTCTAAATAGAATAGTCTTTGGGATGCTTTTCGATGTTGGCTACACATCTTTTTTTCTAGATCTTCTAGAGTTGTTCACTTCTAATGGCATTCCACAAAGCAAACGAGCACAATGATTACTTCCCCAAATATATCTTTCTTGCAAATAACTTGATAAGAAAATGAAAGGAGATTGTTGAGCATTTTCTACCTAAACAAGATAAGGATTTCTAAAGATAATAGTCTTTGGGATGCTTGTCGATGTTGGCTACACATCTTTTTTTCTGGATCTTCTGGAGTTTTTCACTTCTCATGGCATTCCACAAAGCAAACGAGCACAATGATTAGTTCCCCAAATATAGTAGAAGAGAAGATGCCCCAAGTCTTACCTACAACGCATGCAATGCCTACACTAACAAGGAGCACCACAAATTTTACTAGATTTGACATTGGTCCATATCGCCCAAGGAATAGTTTCCAAATTCACATGTCTTTCTTATTTTTGATAAGTGAGAGCCAAAAATCATTGAACTTGAATTCCCATATGATCCAGATCCATTTCACACAAAAATTATTGTTGAGAAAGTTCTAGGTGTTCAAGTCCTTTTTTCCTCTTTTGATTTTTTGAATATCCTTCATCGTGTTGCCTTTGGGATCTCACACTCTCCAAATGGGGGGGGGGGGGGGGGGGGGGAGGGTGGTTTCCAACCACACATGAGCCTAGAATCATAGTTTCCCCGAGCATTGATTCCCCATCTTAGTAGACACCAGCCTTCAAGGACAATTTTATAATTTGGATGAATATCTTGAAACCATATCTAGTTCATTTTATCTTAGTGGTAGATCTTTTCCGGCATTTGAATACCTTTATTTCATAGTCTCTTGGCTCTTTGTATTTTTTCATACTTCACTCTCATCATACTTCCCATTGGAAACCACATAGAGTTTTAAACAAAATAGTACACTTCCAATCATTACTAATGATACAGAAGGGTTTCGTCTCATTC
This sequence comes from Ceratopteris richardii, assembly GCA_020310875.1. Taxonomy (NCBI): domain Eukaryota; kingdom Viridiplantae; phylum Streptophyta; class Polypodiopsida; order Polypodiales; family Pteridaceae; genus Ceratopteris; species Ceratopteris richardii. The sequence goes on from CM035413.1 coordinate 172,368,863, forward strand.
CATGATTTCCACAGTCAGCACACAACATTGCAGCACTTGGGAAAAACTAGAAATAGGGAGGATAACAAAGTAATCAATTTGTGTCATTTCCATGTGGGGATCCTAATAGGATAGAGGTTGTCACTATTTTTGAAAACCATCTTGGACCAAGACGTTCTGTCATTATTCCACGCTTTAATTCAATATTCTCACACCACATTCGTATTCATGGCTTCCACATCTAGAATCCCAAAACAAGCACCTTCTTCAAGATAGAGTATATTTTCCATCGAATGTTTAGAAATTCTCCTCTATTGCAATCCCCTATGGAAAGAAGTTTGTTTAGATCCTTTCAAGTTTGATCATTGTTGTATGGTGTCCAACATGCCAAGAAGTAGGTGTTTTAAGGGTATATGGAATTTGTTGATCATTATATCCCACCAATGCACACTAACTTGCATATCCTTCTAGTGGTGAAGTTTGTTCTCAATCTTGGCAATAACCCATTCACATATTTAACCCATTCAAATTCCAAATTTAGTTGTGATGCCAAGTTGACAAAAGACTTGATATTAGGAAGCTATAGATGTCCCCAACGTAATAGAAAATGTAGAGGATGCCCACTCAAGGACCTCAACATTGTTTTTGAGTGTTTTTTTTGAAGAAAATGTCTCATGGAAAATTTCAAGGCAATCTAATATTCTGGAAACATACTCTATGTCATTCTATAGAATCAATGTGGTGGCATCATTAAAGACTATAAGAACCATAGGATCCCAACCATCGAGGATAGAGGGAACCTTAATATTCCCCAATTGAACTCGATTGCCAACTAGATAGTTGAGTCCAAGATGGTGCTAGTGAATAACAATAACGAAAGTTGGTAATCTTTTATAATGGATCACCTAAAGGTAGAAAGCCAAGGAGGGATTATCATTAGTGTTAATTCAAGGATAATTGTTTCTCATGATTTTGGAAACTATTTTAATGAACCTATCAGTACAACTAAGGTCCTTTATGGATTGAATGATAGAGTCCCACTCTAGCCTAACATACACTTTGTCATCGATCTTGAGGAAGAGAATGTATTGTGGAGAATCCTTTCCATACTCAATACCTTTTTTAATGCCACTGATGGTTTCAAGGATAGAACTTCATTTGTTGATTCTTGGAAAGCACCTTGGCAGAGACTTTGTAGACACTCTTGAGCATGGTAATAACTTTCAACTTTTCCAGTTTTCTCTTGTTGTTTTTGTTGTAGATGAGCTTAATAACACCTTTAATAAAACACCTCATAAGTGTATTAAAACCTATCACTTCACAAGCAATAGAGTAGAGAGTCTCTATCAAAACCTAATCAAAACTCGTGAGGAATTCATTAGTCATGTTGTTAGACACCTAGATTTTACCTTTTGGAAGTGAATGAATCACTTTTAGAATTCCTTATATAAGAATGGGAAATAAAGAAAGAGCACAACTTCTTGGAGGATTTTCCTAGATCAGGCTCTTGAAATTGTGATCGTGCAAATTTTCATTCTAGGAGACAACATAATAGAAACCACAACTAGTTGGTTGAAATTATTGGCAAAGAATGCATAGATTTGCAACATTGGAAATGCATTCAACACCATTTCTATAAATAATTTGGGGAGAGAGATTAATAACGTTTTCTCTTTTTGAGGAGTGTGCATATTTCATAAGTCAATTCATCAACCTTTCTTACCCACCAATCTTTAAATGACCACTTTGGACTCTTTCTCTTTCCTTTGTCTTCATGTCTCAAAATATATTGTATATTAAGCATGACCTTGTGCATGTTTTACTTACCTTTGTTAACTTAAGACTCTAGTAGATAAATTATTTTTTTGATATTCTCCCTTTTAACCTTTCAAATAATTTAGATCTCCTTTTGAACTCTATACAAGATGACATGGATCTCATTGATAGCTTTAATCCAATGCCTTGAAGAATAATAGTGTGCCGAATGCTTGTCTCCGAGGAAGAGAGGTATCATGATGAATGGAATGTAGGGAGAAGACCTTGGGATCATTATGGAACCAAGAAACTTTGCTAATATTAGTAAAGATTTTAAATTTTAACACTTTTAGGTAGTGATCTAAGACAACATATCTTTTTAGAGAGCCAAGGGACATGTATGAAGTTATCAATGCTGCTGGAAGAAATTATCCCCTCTCAAGTCTAGCTTTGCATAGATCAACACTAGACTCGAGGTTTTACTAAGAAAAATTGTTGATTTCCTTAACCTTAACCAAGCCATGATGAAGATTCACCAAGTCCCAACAATCCTCTTGCCACCTATGAATGAGCTTGTCCCTCTACTCCCACCTATCCAAAAGATCTTCCACCATGTTTAAGTCACCGCATAGGCCAATATCCAATGGACAAAATTCAAGAATCTATCAAGTTTCTATTCTTTCAAAGTCATCATTTGAGGGGAAATTTGAGGTGATGGCAAAAGAACGAAAACCAACAGAAAAGGTTTCATTCCATCTATGTTGCGAGTCCAGAGAAGATCCCACGAATAGTGAGAACAACATGGTCTTCAAGGCAATGACGTACCACCACTACTACGAGGGTGGTTTGTGTTGCGCCAAAAATGAAGACTCAACATACTCTCCAACCATTTGAAAAGGTCTACACTATTTGTTTTAACCTCTTGAAAATACTTAGAATGTAGATAAATGTTCGTTTCCCGATTCAAATGCCGAATAGTTGCCACTTTCGAGGGATGAGTAAGTCCCTACATGTTAAATGAAAGTAGGGTCATTTACGATTGGGGTGCCCTATGCAATTTTATCCCTAGTTTTCTTGTTCCTTCCGTCTCCTCTTTTCTTAGATATCAGAGAATAATGGGAGGTAAATTTCCCCTTAATATGACTCTTCCAAGGGAATTCTAGTAGGAGGAGCTTGCATTTTAAAGTATTCTCTCCCTTAGTGTATGATTTTTTTTTTGTCTCTAGATTTTTTTTTTTTTCGTGTCCTTGCAGTAAACAATGAAAAATCTCATTTGATTACGTCTTGAATACTATTTCATTCTCCAAAAATATGTTACACCTATGTCGTTGATGACCTAGGAGGGGAGCTCTTCATTGAAGCAAATAAAAACATACATAATTCGATGCAACCCTCCTAAAACTTCCCGCCAATATCTTCCTCACTCGCAAGGAGGCCATGGAGGAGCCGTTCCTTGTAAATCCACTCCTTCGTGGGATTAAGCAATGGAGAAGGCCGAAAAGTAATAATGTTTTTCTTAATTCACCCTGTTTTTCCAAAACATCTACCTTTGGAAGAGAGACTATCAGTGGGTTGATCCAAAAAGAGGAAGAGACTCGCCTCTTCCTTTTTACTGAACGTGAGTACAAATATTTCTGACTACAAGGGAGGGGGGCATCATACATTGCTAAAAGCCAAGGAAATTCGGTGTGGAATGAAAACCCCCCCCCCCCCCCCTCCCATGAACTACAACCGGAGATTGCAATCCCTTGTCCCCTTACGATGTAGTCGTAAGAGGGTTATATTTTGCAGCTACTAAATTATTGTTTTTTTTTTCAATAAAAGGAAGTTCGGCCTTAGCTACTAAATTATTGTTGATGTGGTCGCCAAGAAAATCCTTCAATTAAGCTGTTTTGAAGCAGCCGTTAAATCGCTAATGAACCTATGAGCCTATGAAGCTATCAATGGAGTCAGAATTGGAAGACCGTATAAGCGAATCAGTCACTAAAGAAAACGTATTGAAAGAACACATCGAAAAATCTCATGGACGAAATATATATCAAACTTTTTCCTGATATTCATTAGATATACCTATTTTTGTTCTAAGTAATCTCATCGTTTCAAGCATTACAGTCCAAAGTACAACTCCGAACATTTATAGGTCATAAGAAGATGCAATGCTAGAGTACAGGAATTATTTGTATCATATATATTTGCTATCTAGAACTCCGTGTAGAAGAAGATAATACGTACGAACTATACCTGTTGATATATGGGTGCATACACACGTACAAAGGTTTATATTTGTGAATATTTTAATCATGATATGTTTTGATTTGTTTATTCTAAGAAAAAGTATTTTAATGATGATTTTAGTGAGAATCATGGATATTCCGACACGTTTTTCTTTATTCTTAATTTGAACTGCCTTTTTTTAATAAGGTGAAAACTTTATCTTTACGATGTGGCAGCATTTCATTGGAGATTCATAATATAGATTTAAAAAGAAGATGTACTATGAATCACATCTTCAATAATGTTTAATTGAAGTATTTGCTCAAATTTTTTTTCATAAATTTCGCTCTTTCATTTATTCTAGCATTAAGCTTGAAATCGTGTTTACAAGTACAACATGCACTCTCACCCATTTTTTTTTTTGAATGGAGGTTCGGCCGAGGCCTACTCCCCCAGACTTTAACTTTGAAATTGCAACTGTACAAGGAAGGGCGTAGTACCCATGGGACCCCCCTTATCCCACAAGAACAGGGGTTTACAAGACTGGGTTGAACGGCAGTCACAACTATCACGGGGATGGTCAAACGGTGCCCAACAGTCACATACAACAATTTCTGAGATTCATATGTCCCTACATGTTACCCATTTTTAATCTTTTGATCTACGCTATACTTTATTAGAATTTGGCAACATTCCTTTGGACATTACAAACATAGATTCTGAGTACGCTGCTTAATTTTCTGTTCACTAAGATTGCAAGAAAGTCAGTAGTGGGAAATGGACCCTGCAGTTTTTACGATGTGACAACATTTGATTGGATCTTTTAATATGCATTTTGACTAGGGTGCATAACTTAATGTCCACGAATAGTCGCTGGTTACCGGGAAAAGCACCCTCCTGAAGTACCCAGTGTACGATAGCAGTAAAGTACTTGAGAAAAATATCAATTGAGGAAAATTCGTGACACGAGGATCTCTTTCTGCGAGTGCTCTCTGATGATGTCCTCTATGCTATTTGTAAGAGAGAGAGAGAGAATTTCTATCACGGTAGTGTGTTTCTAAATGAAAACCTCTTAGATGATTCGATAGAGAGAGAGTGAGAGAGAGAAGATAAAATATAGAAAACTGGTAGGTAGTTCTTCACAGCGAAATGATTGCTATCACTCTCAATGCTTTTCTTTTGTGATTCAAGTGTCAATAGTACTGCAACCAGATTGGACACAAAGTTTCTACTAAAATAATGTAAAATTATTATTTATTCTCATAGTAGGTGGCATGTTGTTGGTACTAGCATACAGCATAAGCATGTCCATGAGCGATGATTATATTGAGTGCAGCAGATCAGGTTGGAAGTAGGAATGGTCAAGTTTAATTCTATTTTCTTGTCCTGTTATAATAATAGGAAACTTGAACAAGCAATCCCACACTTACAATGATAAATCTTGTATTACTCAGTAAGGGCTATCTCCTCCTTTTCATTTGAGGGCTCCACATCTGTTGTTTTTTCTGCTTTTTTACGGACCTATAAAAGCTTTCACAAATAGAAGCAGAAAAAAGAAGCTTATCTGATAATGAAAACATCAGTCGATTAGTGTTTCGTCGTTAGGTTACAAATCAGAAGAGACGACCCATTTATCAGCAGTTTTTGAATTGATTTTTCTGTGTGCAGAAGGCAACAATTCGTATTCAATCCAGACGCTTTTGATGGAAACCGGCAGGAGAGGTTGATGCGTACTGGGAACTATGGTGAGGACGAGGTTTTCTTCACCCTCCAACTTCAGATCTTTGATGTTCTGGCTGATGCCGAACCTTGCAGATGAGCGTAAGACGCTTGAGTTCTGGACTTGCGCCTGCAGAGGTTGCGCCATAGCTGAGAAGCGGCCTACATACTCCGTGCAATTTGGAAGCGTGTGGACATTCGCACTTGGCAAATTTATGTACACGTTAAAAAGAGAAGGGCTACTCAAATCACCCTCTATTCCTCCAAGTACAAGCGTCTGCTGACCACCATTGTTGCTGGAGAAGTTTCGAGAGACAAGCAGAGAACAAGTCTCCAGCATGGGTTCCCCGAGCTTGCAGAGTGTCGTGTCGCTGGTGATGTTGGCGGCCACTCCATTACTCAGAGAAACGAGGCTAAGGTTTAGCCATATATTATCCACCCATTCATAGACGTACCCGAGCTTCTCGATGTCGTACGCATCCCGTACTTTCACCTTGACAAGCTCTGCGTTTTCGTCGTAGAAAACAAATTCTGAGTCAAGGTAGTCAGGATCGTCAATGTCATCCCTCCCCAGTCGCATCCATACTTCCCATAATCGGTCTATGTTAGCATGATGTATGTAGAAAATTGGATCTCTCGCAGCAGCGTAGAGCGCGCCCATGTCTTTCGCCAGAATGTTCACTTGGTTGCCGGTCCAGCCATGGAGACTATTGTGTGGTTGGGTCTCCACGGTTCCATATCCAGGTTGAGGACCATCACCTTCACTGCGCAAGCAAACAAATCACTGTTAGACAAGCGAGTTCGGCACGCACAGAATGACCATTATATGTGCCCAAGAAGGAATCCACAGTAGAAGAGTAAGATTTTCTGCTAGATACGAGATGATCATAGAAGAGTAGCTTGGGAGGGGAAAGGCAGAATGTGTGCTACGTAGGTTCTACATCAAGTAACTCGGAACACTCGACTGTGAGAAAACTGATACCCTCTGTCGAACAGATGATTGAAATTTGAACCGAGGTCGTACAAGGTAACTCTTCAATTCATAGTGTCAGGCATTACATACCGATAGGGTTGCCCATAGAAACGGTACGGTGTGTCTGGAGCGGCGATGACCTGACGATATATCGTTGCTAGATTCGCCGCCATCTGTTCTTCATGTGTCCTCAAGGACTCGTTGTAGTAGTAGAAGTCCGTGAACACGGTCGCAGGCGGCAAGCATGCTGGTTCCCTATTGTCATCGCGTAGTTCTGAGGAATCGACATAGGCGCGAGGCACTGTCATACCGTCTGGGTGGTCGTAGTTCCAGAACGGAAGATAGAACGTGTCGTCGTTGATCAGCTTCGCGAGGATCCTCTCGTGGAAATAGATGTACCACCGGTGGAAGGCGAAGAAGAGCCATGAGCCGTGCACCTGCAGGGGTGTGGACGAACCTCCCATTTGATAGCAAGCGCTGCAGTAGGCGCAGTGGATGTTCGCCTGCTGGTCGTAGTTCCTGGGGTCGCCGAATGGAAGAGCACGCATAGCTGCGTAGGCCTTGCTGAGACGTGCGACATCTTCATCCGACATAGCGTGAGCAGGGCGGCGCACTCTGATCTTTCCAGCCGCAGCAGCCTCCGCAGCCGCCGTGAGGTTAAACCATTTAGCTGGCTGACCGAAATCAGGGGCACAGCAAGAGAATGGCTCCTCTTCGTCGGGTAAGCTGAGAGGGATATGGCAGAGTGTCAGATTGGGGGCAAGTACGGGTGCTCCTAAGGAGGCTTTCACAGTACTGAGAATAATTATCAACACAAGAACATGCTGGACTGGATGTTTTCTCTTGCAAAACGCCATGACGGAGCGGTCGAATTCCTGCCGCAACGCCAAGCTCACTTTTACGTTCGGCTTCAGGAAGAACGAATCGTCCCGTATAAACAGTTACCGCGCAGCTGCTAACAGCAATACTGTCGACATGAATGTCCGTCAGTCCGTTTGCTGCCTCAAAGAAGAACTTGACGAGATGCGGAGGAGGGCAGAAGCTCCGCTACCGCGCGCAACGCATAGCCGAGTGAAGCGTTTGAGAGATTATATAGCCTGCATGAGTGAGGATGTGAACGTGTGAAGCGTGCAGTATAGTGAAGCGAGGTTACGAGATTCACGAGTAGCCTTGATCGCTGCATGCCTTTCATTATGGCAGCTGTGAAGCTATACAAAAGCTTTCTAGCAAAAGGGGCCCTAAGGAAGAAGATCTCAATAATTGGAGACCTATAACCTGTCTATAAAATCTTTGCTTCTCCCTTGCTAGAAGGCTTAGCCCAATCATGAACACTATCATTCTCCCCATGCAGAAAGGGTTTATTAATGGAAGATACATTTTGGATGCCATTATTTCTCTGCGGGAAGGTTTTGATTTTGCTAACGAAGCTGAGCTTGACTACTATTTCTTCAAGGTTGACTTTGACAAGGCTTATGATAGAATAGAATGGGACTTTATCCTTCAATGTCTCCATGATATTGGCATGGGTAAAAAATTCATCAAGTATGTTAGTACCCTCTTTGGAAATGCTTGGTCCAGAGTTTCTCTTAATGGTCATCTTTCCCCCCCTTTTAAGATTGCTAGATCCATTAGGCAGGGTTGTCCCCTGGCCCCCCTTCTGTTTGCTATTTCAAGTGATGCTCTTGGTTGGCTTGTGAACAATGAAATGGAACATGGGAAAATCAAAGGTATCCCCATTCCCAATTCCAATCATCAACTTGGGCTTCAAATGTTTGCTGATGATACTAATATGTGTACTCTTGCTGATCCTCGTTATGCTGAAAATTTCCTGGCCTGTTTGAATACTTTTTGTCTTGCCAGTGGTTCTCATATTAATCATTCCAAAACTGGTTTTTGGTCCTCAAACCATATCACCCCCAACCGTATTTCTGACACTGGTTGTAGCATTTTGCAGGATCGAATGATTTTTAGACTTTTGGGTATCCCCATGGGATTTAATGTTTCTATGCAGCAAGATGGGACTGGGTGCTTCAAAAATTTAAGGGAAAAATGCTCAGGTGGTATAATGTTTATGCTTCCCTCTCTCACAGATGTTTTGTTTTGAAGCACTATCTCCTCCCTTCCTTAGTGTACTTCCTGGCTTGTTGGAGTCCTTCCAAGAAGCAATTAAATCAGGTGATTACTCTGGCTAGAAGATTCTTATGGGGAGGTAATGACCAAGTTAACAAAGTTCCTAAAGTGGCTTGGAAGATTTGCTGTCTGCCTAAGCATGAAGGAGGATTGGGTATCATCTGCCCTTTGAAAATGGCTGAGAACTTGGCCGCTAAATGGGTGTACAGGGCCTTAAGCTCTAGTGACATTTGGGCTTGTCTTCTTAAAAGAAACATTCAAAAGTTTCATGTCAAAAACTATAAAGCCTGGACTAATAATCATCTTTGGGATATTGTTATTTCCCCTACCCCTTTTGTTCCTGTAGGTAGTAGCCTCTCTTGCAGGTTTTGGTCTGTTTGGACGAAAGTTAAAATCTGTTTTTCTCCAAATTCAAAGTATTCGGCTAACCTTAATTTTTTCCTTCAGGAATCTCCTTGGTTGGGCTGGATTGCCTTGTGGAGTAACAAAAATCTTGAGATTAGAGAACACAAATGCTTTAAGCTTGGTGTTAAAAACTGGGCCTGGTTTTTTAACTCAGGTGAGTTGATATCTGATGAGTATATCCTTTCACTGACTCATTTTTCTCCTGGATGTTTGCAGATTCTTCTGGAAAGGACGTATCTCCTGAAGACCAAGCTTGAGGAGTGCAGGCTTGCCAACATACATATCACTGAAGTTGCCAAAGAAATGTGGACAAGTTTTAAGCTCAATAAAGGCTCTGTTCTCAGTGTTACTAACAAACTAAACAGCAGATGGGGATGTAATTGGTCTGCCAATCAATGGAGATACAGGTTCAAAGTCATTTGGGCTTTCCCCTACAATATCAAGCATTCCTACTTGGAATGGCTGATTCTTCATAATGGCTTATGGACTGGCAACAGGGCTAAGAGAGCAAATATCAATAATAGTAATTGTGCTCTGTGCAGTAGGGAAGAGGATTTAACCCATCTCTTTTGTAATTGTTGGCATGCTAAACAGTTCTGGAAGGTGTTGGACCCTATCCTGGCTATTAAAAAGCTACCTCAACTTGGGCTAAAAGAGATTATTCTTAGATGCTGTAATAAACTTGATCTCGTGCTTTGGCATTTATGGAGGGGACACATCCTTTGGCATATATGGATTAGTAGGAACCAAGTCCTTTTCAAGAATGGCAAAAAGAACTATATGTTTTCCCTTAGAAAAACTTTGTATCTCTCTGGAATGTAGAGTCTGCTGTCTATCAAACAGGGCCCCCAGGATCAAATTGCTATTACTAGGTCTCTTCCTCCCTGTAAATGGAGGGAATCCCTTCTGGAATGTTATTCCAGTGATAGATTTATCATGGTCCTCAATATGTAACTTTTTCCTGATGGGATCTCTGCTTCCCTGTGTACATTGTACTTTTACTCTTTAATTTACTCTTTTTCCCTGTTGTCTCAAAAAAAAAAAAAAAAAAAAAGCTTTCTAGCAGTGCACGAATGGATTCAAGCAAGCTTCCAATTTCCATTATCCATATTACAGAGGGCCAGAGTGGCAAATACAGCCATGCACGGAAGTCGTGTGTATGTTGCTTTTTTAGCTGCCTGCAAATAGCTTCACTGAACGCATAACAAATTTACAATGTCCGTGATCCAACTCAACAAATTTACAATGTCTCGATAAAGATTATAAAGATGAATCCGCGTGCTGCACGGCAGTTGGTCGGGCTGCTCGAGGGGCAAGAGTTCAAGTTTCAACCCTTGTGTCTATTGCCGGCTAGTATTGCCGGATAAATGATCGTATTGCCGGCTGGTACTGCCGGATAGTTGATCGATTAGACGCCAGATTTAAACCATACAAGAAAAGATTGTACCGACTTTGTTGTCGTGCAATATCAGCTAGGTGCTTTGAGACTTTTGCCTCCCTTGGGAATGGATATATCCGTCGCCACTGGCAAGGGTTGAATCCTCACGGATTATCACCAGCACAAGAGGCGAACGATCTATCCAACCGACCTTCTATGCATGGAGAGATCTTGCTGGTTCTTTCCTTACACAGACACCTCATTCATTGTTACTAGTGACAAGAATCCAATTTCCCACCAGATTTGTGCGCCTTCAAGCGATCGTTTTCTTCTGTCGTTGGTAGCAAGTGCCATGCTCACGGTGACATGTTTAAACATGTCTTCTCCTCGTTCCGGGCTTCTGATAGATGCTTTGTCCTTTATTTTTGTAGCATCTATGTCCTTTATTTTTGTAGTTATTAATGAATTCTAGCTATCACTTATGAAGAAGAGTAGATCACAAGATCGAACTTTCTTTATAAAAGTAAAGATTGTGTTCTCAAATCTTTACCACAATGCTTTAGCTTTGACTAGTCTTGATTTTCATCTCCGTGCTATGATGCGTTACCTCTTGAATGTGTAACCAAGTCTTTTGATTCGTAGAATTTGCTTTTCAAGATCCTTCCTTGAGGGTATTAGCAAAGTCTACGGCGGCTCATGTGGATTTTACCTCTACACATATATGAGTGGGAATGTATAGTATACAATGAATCAAAACAGTTCATGGGATTTATTAGCATATGATTTACTTCACTTCAGTCGTATAGTAGAGGGAATGAAGAGATTCACCTCAGCTCACCAACATTTTCATCATGTTCATGTGATTCTTCTGTCGCATTTTGATCTCCGCTACATCTTCCCGAATCCCGATATCAAGCATAATTTTGGTTTTCTCGACTTGAGAGTTTAATTTTAGGACCTACTTTTTTTCAAACAGCAATCGCTTTAAATTATCACTTTTGTTTTTTTTTTTTCTTTTTAAGCTGAAGCTCAGCGAAAGTTTAATCTCCTTTACTTGAGTTAGATTAGAAAAGTACATGTACATATGAAGTGCATAGTATCCATGGGACCCATCGTATCTCACAAAGTAAGGGTCAAGTTTGTCTAAATCCAAATCCGGAAAAGACTGCCCAAAGGTATTTGATTTTAGTTGTGCGAAGATGGTACAACTCAGTTTTAAGGTGGCCTATGACCCATACATATCCAACAACCTGAAAAGAGGGTCAAACCCATGATCTCTCCTGCAAAAGGTGAAAGCTCAAGCAATCCACCTATGGTATGCGGACAATTTTCACATATTGTTGCATCAAGTTGGATCCAACTAATAAATGTGATCAGGTGAGCAGCTTCCTTTTCACTTCAATACTTCAAAAATGACTTCAAGCACAATCCACAATTATAATCCGAAAAGCAAATCGAATCAGGTGAGAAACTTCCTGTTTAATTCAAAACTTCAAATATGACTTCCAACGCAATCAAGAAGTTTCCTTATATTTCTAAACGCAAACACTTTCAGATGGAGGAAACTTGATCCACATAAATGCTACTCTGTTCCATGTAGCAGTTTAGGTAGGCAATCCATCTCCAAGCACCCTTGGGATTCCCATTTCCTAATATAAATTCAATATTGTTAGTTCTCTCTGATGCATTGTTTTGAAGCTGATTTATGTTCATTCGTCCAATAACAATTTTATCCATTGCTTTGGAACCAAAATATTGGACGTTAGGTTACAATGGGTTCCATTCTAAAAAATAAATAGATTTTTAAAGCTCAGCGCAACATTTAATTAAGCCATAAATTGCTCATGTACATTTTTCAATAGGTGTAAACAATCCACATCAAAGAATTCTTCAATTAACCTCCATTCAATCGATTCGTGAGAAGTTTAAGGAGTGAAAAATTAATATCAACGTTTTTTAGATAGATAGACAGATAGATAGATAGAGAGACACAGAGAGAGATGGAAGATAGATTGGAGGTTTATCTGTTTTAATCACTGAACAAGGAGGAAAACGCATTTTCATGTCACCAACTTTTCCATCCTTGTACGAATTTATGCGCACTATATGTAAGCAGCAGATGTGGTTTAAAAACATTTTGTAGAATGACAATAGTTGTAAGAGACATTACACCAACTCGTTAAATGGTGTGAGTTTGGAATGTATAAGCTTTTTCACACACGGTGGAAATTAAGTTGGGCGATATGTTCTACCTTCATGATGAGATGTTGCTATAGTCTTGGTGATTGGTGGAATGAGTGCCTATGAACAGCGAAATTCTATTAAAGGAACATTTATAGAAGTTCTATGATTGAAGTGAAAATTGTATGAGGTGTTAATCAAGTACTTTAAAGGAATGATATTCATGTGTGAATTCATGCCTTGACAGTGATAAGGATTAATCTGTGTGGAGTCGATGAACATTGTAAGCAGTAAGTGTATTTTTTGAATGTATGAAGATTACAACAAGGAATCAACTACGCCCATAGAATCTATTATTTCACTTTGTTATTCCTATTAGGGTTCTTAGAATCGATTGCTGCTCATTGTTTGAATCCTTATTATCCATATTCTATGTGTGTATGAAGGTAGATTCGTTTCATGGTACTTTTAAGTACATGTATATAAGTATGCATGAGTATGTATCTATTGCTGGGAGAATTTGCAACTTCCCTATGTACCCTCGAAGCAATAGTGTCCTCACATGCAAGTTCGCAAAACCTCTACTTAATGAAATGATTGAATCTCTCAGAATATGCAGTGTCAACCCAAAAACATTTTCATACATAAACTAGACTCTATGCCCTTTCCAATGCAAGTTATTTAACTAATATTGGTTAGTCTTAGTGCGAGAACCAATACCTTTAAGACATACCAATTTCTTTGTTCACTAGGTGTGGACAAATAGAGAACTTTTGACTCGTGAACCTCATTCTTTCAGAATATGAAGAGAATTGGTATGATACTTTAACCAACTTCAGATTACATTATTATCTTTGTAACCAACCAAAGACTAGAAGAATTGAGTGAGATATGACTAATGAACGACGATCAACACTCAAGGCAACCTAGAGTGCTCATAAAAAATTGTCTATGTTAGATATGGCTACTCATAGGCTTATTCACTCTGACCCAAGCAATCAACCACGGGGCTAGCTTAGCTTAGGGGCATACTAACTTGCTTCCAAACTATCTAGGAGAACACACATACACATGACCTCTCAAATGCAAAAAGGTGATTGTGTGTAGATATAGAGACAAAAAGATTCAGTAGAAGTTAGGAATTACTTTTCTTAGATTATAGGCAATTACTCACACATAAGTGTGATTCACATATTGGTTGTTAAGGAAAGGATTAAAATTCAAATTTTATTCATTATTTCTCATGCTTGAATGTTTGCTTTATGAGGTGCCAAGTGGCATTCATCTGATGGTCCAAATTAAAGTAAGATTCAAGCTTCTATTTCAACACTCCCCCTCAAGCTTCAAGGTTCATTTCTTCATCCTAGCTCCAATAATCTAATGCCTTTTTTGAGCTTTGCTAACGTCAATGAGTCCAAAGCTTTGGTGAACATGTTAGAAAATTGGTCCTCGGTACTTATATGTTGCACATGAACTTCTTTAGCCAAAATCCTCTCTCTTTCTCTCTATTGTAAGGATAGTGTACCTTTATGTGTTTGCTTCTAGCATGGAACATGGGATTGGAAAATAGGTACACAGTACTATATTGTCACACATGATTGGAAATTGATAACTTGTAAGTTTAACTCAAACATTAGCTTCTTGATTCACATAAGCTCACAAGTCAATTGAGCTAGTTCCCTACATTCAACTTCAATGGATGAGCTAGAGGGAAAATGTGGGTTGCTTTGTTGCCATCCAAGAGATGAATTTCTTGTCAGGTATCATTGCGTATCCACTTGTGCTTCTTCTATCCTCTTTGGATCCATCCCAATCAGCATCTCTCTAGGTTGTTACCTGCAACTCATCTTCAAAAGGATAAAATAGACCTTCATTGAGTGTACCCTTGAGATATCTGAGTACTCTCTTTGCTACAAGTAAATAAGGAATTCTAGGTATGTGCGTGAATTTGGAAAGCACACCAACTGTATACGTTGGATATGTTCTAGTAATAGTGGCATATTTGAATGATCCAACCATAGACCTGTATAGAAGTGGTTCCTATACTTGATTACCTTCAATTGAAGTCAATTTTATATTCACATCCATAGGATTGATCAAGGGTTTACATCTTGTAAGTACATATGTCTTCAAAACATCCAAAATGTACTTCCTCCATATAATCCAAATGCCATTGCATTTATATCTGACTTCAATACCTAGAAATTACCTTAGATCTCCAAGGTCTCAAATCTTAAACTCCTTCCCAATCTTCCATTTGATTTCCTTAAAATCTTCTTCATGATTTCCTATACGGATTAGTTCATGTACATATACACACAAGTAGATAGATAGTTCACCTTCTACAAGAGAATGACAATTACAAGCACCATCACATGTTAGAGAGAGACTCTCTTCCTAACCTTATGGTTGTATATATAGCTGCTTGAATCAATGAGAACCATAGATGTAACTAGAGTCCACAAGTGCATGTGCAATCTCCTACACTCCTTTAATATCTTCCTCTAGATCCTACTAGTGGTTGAAGTGATTTAAATCACTACTTTAGTACCTTCCCCTAGAGTCCACTAGTGGTTGGTGTACTCACCACTCGAGTTAAGTCTCACTGAACTCAAGTTAACTCACATTAACTTGAGCTAGAAAGCTCTAAGGGATAAACACTCTCCCCATGCTCCCCATGGCGTTTAAACCCAAGACCTGCTCCTTCACAAGCTTGAGACTTAACCACTAGGCTAATTGGATTACTTGTTTAAGAGAGCACATGAATTTATGCTTAATTCTGGTCATAAGATCTTTGGCCATACGCGAGTCACCAAACAGTGCCCAATTTCAGATTTGTCTGAATTGGTTGGACCCTTGGATCATAGACTTACTTTATTACATTCTTGCCCCCATTGAGAAAGATTTTTGTCCTTGAAAATCAAGCTATATAGAGTAACTATAGGCAATCCCCAAGCCTCATGTTCTTAAATCGGAAGAACATGTTTTATATGTATGGTGGGATCCCTCCCAAATGATTTAAAACATTGTCTTACTTTGCACTTTGATAAACTAGTCAAATGACAAAGTAGTGATTGAATAGTAAGGGTGGATCTAAAAACATTCCTAGCCACTTTATTGTTTCTCAATGTACAATCATGGCACAAATATATGAAATGGGTGGATTCCAAATACTTTTCCATTTCCACGCATGGATAGTGCATGGACTTAGTAATTAAGGTGGGATTCTTATCCCTCTCATGACTTTGAAAACTCTTGATTCAATTGAATTTGATTTGGAAAACTAAAAGAATGGTTGTCTCAAATGTCAAACTTGGATGTTTGTACTATGGTTTACGTCCAACCAACACTTCCTTGATTTTTCACCCGACTAGAGACTACTTTGTCATAATGGGCTAAACAATCCTATCTTAACCGAAGGAGAAAGTTCTTCCATTTACTTTGGGTCAACCGTACTATAACTTGACCAAGTCAAATCCAAAGGGAAACTATCAAACTTAGGAAACTTTTGCCAAAAAGCTTTGGCTTTAAGCTCTTGGGAATTATCAATCTCATGAGCAATTCCTAACTTCTCTGCTCTAGAGTGTACTGGACTCTAGAAAATGATTCATTTAGAGTTATGCTTAATAACTTGAATCAAACTCAAATAAGTAAGTCAATCTTGGACTTAGCATCTTTTGAAGATTGAAAGAGCTTCTTGTACAAAACATCTATCTAGGATGCTTAGTTCAAATGCCTCGTTCTTACAACTAACCCTTGACTTTTGTAAAAAGAATCAAAACCATATCTAAGTCAAATCCAAAATTGGAAAGGAGAAACACATAACTAAAACTTTGTACAACCAATTTTAACTTCAAAAGATTCATAAACTTACGATGACTCAAAATCTAGATGACTCAGGACTTTAATTACTCGAAAATTAGTTTCAACACATTCTTGAATTTACATGCAATGATTCATAGATGCATGCCTTTGCTTGATAAATGTTTCAATACTTCTATGCTTTCCTATAAAGCTTTCATTAATTTGTATCAATATTATAAAAAATGATGAGTGCTACCAGACTTCAATGATAAGAATATGCACTCCACATGAAATGCAAGAGCAAAAACAAGTATTGAAAATAAAAATCAACTTGGAAAATACTTAGCTCTAACTCAAGGTTCATCCTTCCATTGTCCCATGAGAGGAACTACATACTTCTTGAAGACTGTTGCTTCCTCTTGTCCTCTTCATTGAAGAAATGAAGTCTTCCTTTGAGTATGTTTGTCTTAGCCCGTCATTTACCTTTAGATGATGTATGGATGATGCGTCACTTGAACCAGGTTTGAAATGGGGGTAAGAACTCAATTATCAAAGTATTGTAGAGGCTAAATTGATGAGGAGCAATCATCTTACTTAGCTGTAAATGGATGTAGGAGAAAAGCTAAAAACATATAAATAAGGTAAATGAAAAGAATGTCGAACACATCGTAGCATAGTGGATGGGTTATTAGTGAATGCAATAAGAGGTCCAAAGATCAAGTCCTTTGTCTCACACATCATTAATAGAATCCCCGGACTCTAGACAACTTTGGGTGCTTTGCACTAAGAGAAAATTTTGCTTCATTGTTGGTGCAGATCAATCAACAATTGAAGATTTGAAGTAAAGAAAGTGGATACATTCACAAGAGTGAAGGACATGTACACATATGTACATTAGTTATGACATAGGTTACATATACTTATGTTTTGATGAGAGTTTGTACATAGATGTCTATAAATACTTTTGGAAAATGTCGGGCAAAGTAGAGAGCAGAAGAGAGAAGACAAAGAGAGACTATGCATGAGCATAGGAATAGAGAAATGAGTGATTGTAAATGTCAATAGACTGATGAGAAAGTAGCTGAAGTCTCTCTCATTTGTAGTTGTAGTCTTCTCCTGAAATGAAGAAAATGTTGCGCCCGATATTTCTGCGTCTACTCCGTCTGTAGTAGATCATTTGTGAAATCCTTTTGAGGATATGTAAGTTGTTAGTTAATGAGTTTGTGGTTTGAATTTCAGAGTCTAATTGTAAACAGGTGAAGAGAATTGCTGGTAGGAACATTCACATGTATTGAGTGTTCACAGCTCTCTGAAACAGGCGCACATTTCGAGTTCAAAGAAATGAGTAGTGCTCAGTGCACAGTGTAAAGTTTTACACATATGATAGCTCAAAATCTAAGTTGAGAGATAAGCTATCTTCAGTCAAAAGGATTTGGTAAAACGGGTTCGACATTGTGAGAACCAAAGTTAAGAAGTTAGGGGTGTAAAATCGACTGTTCTGAGTAACAGTTTCTGACATAGGTAACTTGTGAAGTTGATTTCTCAAGTTATACTAAAGCTTTTGAAGTAATTTAACTTGGAGGTGATGCGCAATCCCTAGGAGATGATTCGTACAAAGTTTCATCAAAAACTTTACACATTTGATAAGTCAATGTGAAGAAATTCTGCAGCAGACTTTTCTGTGTTTCATCTTCTTCACAGATTTTCTCAAAGTTGATAATTTGGAGTTTGGACCTCTAATTTAGTGAAGGTTTTGACTTACTCTTGATATAGAGGTGTTCTAAATTCAAGAGTAGGTTGTTCTTTTGGAGATTAACACTCTCCATCAGTGGTATCAGAGCAGGAGACATCAAAATCAAGGAAAGGAAGGTCCCGGCTGCTGCAGATTCAAGAAGCTCAACATTTGAAGAACAAAAAAGTGAAAGCTTGAAGTCAAAAGCCTGAGGAGAAGATTACTAGACATCAAGAAAGGCAAAAGGAGCCTAATTCAAAGTAAAGGTACATACATTGCTTGTAAAGCTTGAAGTTTTTCAATACACAGGTGGATACAAGATGGGAGATGCTCTACAGATAGAGAAATTGGATAGGGAAAACTATCCTGCATGGTCAATGAGGATGGAAGCTCATCTTATGAGCAAAGATTTAATTGGTTATATCACAGGAGAAGAAGAGAAGCCAAAATTTAGAGATCCTAGTGTTCCAACTAGGGAAGAGTTAGCAGATCTGAAAAATTGGATGAAGAAAGATGCTCAAGCTAGGAGCATTATCTATATGGGAGTCAATGATTACTTGTTACCTCATATTAGAGGTCTTGAAAGTGCAACTGACATATGGAATGCTTTGGAGGAGCATTTCCAGAACACTACAAAGTCAAGGAAGGCATCCTTATGGGCAGAGTTTACTACCTTTAAGAAGAAGGCCTCTCAATCCATCTCAGACTATGTAACAAGGATGAAAGATATTGCAGATGCTTTAGGAGCTGTTGATGAAGACATTGAGGAGGATAAATTGGTAAGGCAAATTCTTACAGGGTTGAGAGGTGATGACAAATGGAAGCCATTTATTTTGTCTACAGAACTATCACTTGACCATTTCACTCCTGATTTAAATCAATTGTTAGGTCATATGCTAACATTTGAGCAGGATGTTAAAGGAGATGGTGAAAAAAGTACAGGATATGCAATGTACTCAAAGGACAAGAAGAAGAATAGCAAAGGAAAACAACAAGCAGGTGAAGATGAAGGAACAACTACTCAAGCCAACTTCCTAAGAGGAAGAGGAGGTGGCAAAGGTAGAGGAAGAGGCAGGAACAATAAAGATGGAGGCAAAGCTTGCTGGATTTGTGGTAAGACAAATCACTTAGCTAATGATTGTTGGCACAATACTCAGAATAATAATGGATATAGTCAAAACTATAATGCAAGAGGAAGAGGTGGCAGAAATCAAAGAGGTAATTACAGAGGTAGAGGTGGAAGGAATTACTTTGGAAGAAATGCAGGTAGAGGATTCCAAAGTCAACAATACAACAACACCTACTACAATTATGCTTCAGATCAAAAGGAGGATTCAACATTGATAATGAATGCAACTTGTGAAAGGCAGAATGAAGATCAAAGAGTCTTCTACATTGACTCAGGGTGTAGCAATCACCTGAGTGGTAACATATCCTTGATGACTGATTTGGAAAGTAAAGTTTTTAATCATGTTGTTCAGACAGGTGACAACACAAAGCACAATGTGAAGTCAATTGGATCAGTGAAGGCCAAGGATGGAAGCACCTTATTGAGTAAGGTTTTGTATGTTCCTACAATCCCTAAGAATTTGATAAGTGTAGGTCAAATTGTTGAAAAGGGATATGAAGTAAGGTTCACTAATGATGGAGTATATGTGGAAGACCCTAGCCAAGGGTATAAACAGATTGTTTCAGGGAAAAAGGAAGGAAGATTATTTACATTGAAGATTCAAGGCAATGTTGGTCATGCTATGTTCACATATGGAGGACATAAGATCTCTGAGTTAGATCTTTGGCACAAGAGGCTTGGACATTTCAATGAAAGAGGTATTAAAGATATGGTTAACAATGGTTCAGTGCTTGGATTGCCTAATGTTGCAGGTCAACATATGACATACAAATGTGAGGCATGTCAATTAGGTAAGGCTCATAAACATTCCTATTCCAAGCATGGTTTTATGCACTCAGAGAAGCTTGAGTTGGTACACACAGATGTGTGGGGACCATCAAAAGATTTCAGTATAAATGGATCAAGGTATTATGTGATTTATGTTGATGATGCTACTAGGTGGATCACTATCTATGTGATCAAAGATAAGTCAGAAGTGTTTAATACATTTAAACACTATCATGCATATGCAGAAAGAATTACAGGTCATAAGTTGAAAAGACTAAGGTCAGATGGAGGGGGAGAGTATTTCTCAAATGAGTTCAGTGATTACTTATGGAATGCAGGTATAAAAAGGGAAATTACTTGCAGGTACTCTCCTCAACAAAATGGTGTTGCAGAAAGGAGAAATAGAACTCTTGTTGAGTTTGCAAGATCCATGATGAAGGAGAAAAATTGCCCTAATTATTTGTGGGCTGAGGCTGTAAATACAGCCACTTATTTGGTCAATAGGTTACCATGTAAAGCCTTGCAGGGTATGACACCATATGAGGCTTGGTGGGGTAAAAGACCTACCTTGGATCATTGCAGAGTTTTTGGGTGTGTGGCATATGCATATGTGCCATCACAATTAAGACACAAATTGGAACCCAAAGCTGAAAAGTATGTTTTTATTGGCTATGATGACAAGCAGATGGGCTATAGATTGTGGAGTCCATCAACAAAGCAATTTATGGTTTCTAAGGATGTTACATTTGATGAACAAAGCACTTGGTATGCAGGTACAATCAAAATCAATACAGATGATGAAGAAGAAGTGAGTCAAAGGAAAGGTAAATCAAAAGTTCAGATATTTGATGAGCAAGAGAATAATGAAGTGCAGGTTGAAGTGGAAGAGACACCAAGATTTGATCCTGAATGTGAAGAGCCAGAAACTTCAAGGAGTGGAGAACTCAGAAGGTCAACAAGAAATAGGTGGCAACCTACAAGGTATAGTTATGATACTTCATTTCTAGCCACAAAAGATTATGCTTATATGGTGAATACAGATGAAGACCCTTCTACATATGAAGAGGCAAAAGGTAAGGAAAAATGGGAGAGTGCTATGCAGGAGGAATATGATGCACTATTGGAGAATCAAACTTGGGATTTGGTTCCTAAACCAAATAGTCAGAAGATTATTGGATGCAAGTGGGTCTACAAGACAAAAAGGTTTGCAGATGGAAGTGTGTCTAGATACAAAGCTAGACTTGTTGTTAAAGGGTTTGCTCAGACTTATGGTGTTGATTATGATGAGACCTATAGTCCTGTGGCAAAGATGACAACCATAAGGACACTTATTGCTATTGCTGCATGTAAAGGTTGGAAGCTATGCCAACTTGATGTGAAGAATGCTTTTTTGAATGGTTATATTTCAGATGATGTATTCATGGAGCAACCTCAAGGGTTCAGAGATAGAAGGTATCCAGATCATGTGTGCAAGCTCAAGAGAGCTTTGTATGGCTTGAAGCAGGCCCCAAGGGCATGGAACTATAGACTTGTGAAGTTCCTAAAAGAACTTGGTTTTCAGGTGTCTAAAGCAGATAGTAGCTTGCTTATCAAGGCAAGTGAAAATGGTTTCATATACATGTGCATATATGTTGATGATATAATTCTTACAGGTACAGATGAAGAAGGAATACAAAAGCTTAAGAGGCAAATGGAAAAGGAGTTCAAGATAAGTGACTTGGGAGACTTATCATACTTCTTGGGCATGGAGATTACTTATACTCAACATGGAGTATTTGTGACCCAAGAAAGGTATTTGAAGAACTTGTTAATCAAGTTTAAAATGGATGATTGCAGGGTAGCACCTACACCAATGGAGGTGAATCACAAATTGAGTAAGTATGGAGGTGAAGAATTCAAGGACATGAGACAATATCAGAGTTTGGTTGGTAGCCTTATCTATGCTACTCTAACTAGACCTGATCTATCATATGCAGTAGGGGTTTTGTCTCAATTTATGCATTGCCCAAGGAAAGAACATTGGATTGCAGGACAAAGGGTGTTGAGGTACATTAAGGGTACACTCAATGAAGGTTTGTATTATGGGTTTACCTCAGATACAAATATCAAAATTTATAGTGATGCAGATTGGGCAGGTAATCCAGATGATAGAAGATCTACTTTTGGATACATGTGTTATGTGGGAGACAAGTTAATCTCATGGTGTTCCAAGAAGCAACATACAGTTGCTTTATCTTCTACAGAAGCAGAGTATAAAGGCATGGTTGAAGCTGCAAAAGAAGTAATTTGGGTCAAGACATTGATGAAGAGTCTTGATATTATGCATGGGGTACCAATCATATATGGAGATAACATGAGTTCATTGTATTTAGCTGCTAATCCTGTTTTTCATGCCAGGACCAAACACATTGAGATTCAGTATCACTTTCTAAGAGAGAAAGTGATGGATAAGGAGATTGAAGTCATACATACTTCAACAAAGGATCAGATAGCTGATATGCTTACAAAGAGCTTGGATGGACCAAAGCTACAGAAGTTTAAAGACATGGCAGGTATAAAGAAGAAAGGAGAAAACCTCAATTGATGATTGAGGGGGAGCTGTTGGTGCAGATCAATCAACAATTGAAGATTTGAAGTAAAGAAAGTGGATACATTCACAAGAGTGAAGGACATGTACACATATGTACATTAGTTATGACATAGGTTACATATACTTATGTTTTGATGAGAGTTTGTACATAGATGTCTATAAATACTTTTGGAAAATGTCGGGCAAAGTAGAGAGCAGAAGAGAGAAGACAAAGAGAGACTATGCATGAGCATAGGAATAGAGAAATGAGTGATTGTAAATGTCAATAGACTGATGAGAAAGTAGCTGAAGTCTCTCTCATTTGTAGTTGTAGTCTTCTCCTGAAATGAAGAAAATGTTGCGCCCGATATTTCTGCGTCTACTCCGTCTGTAGTAGATCATTTGTGAAATCCTTTTGAGGATATGTAAGTTGTTAGTTAATGAGTTTGTGGTTTGAATTTCAGAGTCTAATTGTAAACAGGTGAAGAGAATTGCTGGTAGGAACATTCACATGTATTGAGTGTTCACAGCTCTCTGAAACAGGCGCACATTTCGAGTTCAAAGAAATGAGTAGTGCTCAGTGCACAGTGTAAAGTTTTACACATATGATAGCTCAAAATCTAAGTTGAGAGATAAGCTATCTTCAGTCAAAAGGATTTGGTAAAACGGGTTCGACATTGTGAGAACCAAAGTTAAGAAGTTAGGGGTGTAAAATCGACTGTTCTGAGTAACAGTTTCTGACATAGGTAACTTGTGAAGTTGATTTCTCAAGTTATACTAAAGCTTTTGAAGTAATTTAACTTGGAGGTGATGCGCAATCCCTAGGAGATGATTCGTACAAAGTTTCATCAAAAACTTTACACATTTGATAAGTCAATGTGAAGAAATTCTGCAGCAGACTTTTCTGTGTTTCATCTTCTTCACAGATTTTCTCAAAGTTGATAATTTGGAGTTTGGACCTCTAATTTAGTGAAGGTTTTGACTTACTCTTGATATAGAGGTGTTCTAAATTCAAGAGTAGGTTGTTCTTTTGGAGATTAACACTCTCCATCATTCATGTGGGCTAGCACGCGACAAGACCACAAAGAGTCAAGTATAATCCTCCATCAGTCCTCTAACCTAGAGACGAATGGGGATGTGATCATGCCATGGAGCTCAGAATTGGAGGATGTAATTTTGATCCTCATTGTGTGCACTCGCAAGCTCCCCTTTGTCTACACACGACAAGGACTTGACATTTTCTATTTTAGATTCCTAATTTTGCTCGGCTACTATGAATATAAATAATTCCATTTTGTGTTTTAAATTCTTGATTATGCTGGGTTGCTATGGAGAAAAGTAATGATATTTCTTGAAATAGATTAATTTTGCACATATCAGACGTTGGCCTTTTGGATAGAATGTGCAACTATCATTAAGAGGATTTGAGTTTGATTTTGTCATTGTCCACGAAATTGGGAGATGTTCCATGCCAAACAAATTGAGATAATCCTAATCTTACACAAAACAAAATCGTGATAATGCTAATTTCACACAAAAAATCATTGCCATATATATGATATATCTACATTAGAATTTCATGAATAATGTAATAGATCTACTAGGTCATTATGAAAAAAAAAAGATGAGAATGAAGGCTCTCAAGGTCACCATGAAAGCTTGCCTAGAGCTTTGATACCAATGCAAGAGAAGACAATTATGACAACCACCACATGCTATAGAGATGAGTCTCCTCCCAACCTTATGCCTCTATATATAGCTGCTTGAATCGAGGAGGATCATAAATGTAACTAGAGTCCACAAGTGCATGTACAATCTTCTCCACTCCTTTAATATCTACCACTAGAGTCTATTAGTGGTTGGAGTGATTTAGTACCTTTAATACCTTCCACTAGAGTCCACTAGTGGTTGCTACACTCGCCACTCGAGTTAAGTCTCGCTAGACTCAAGTTAACTCACATTAACTAGAGTTAGAAGGCTCTAGAATTCCTTGGTTGTTCACCTAGTTTGAGGCATTTGGTTGGACCCTCAAAGGTGCTACCTTAGCTTGGTTTCAACCCCTAAATAGTCATAACTACTCAACCCCTAAATAGTCATAACTTCTAAAATCATTCATCGTAGAATTTTCCAAGAGTGGCATTAGGCATAACACATCATCCTTGATCTACAACTTCAATATATGCCAATCACACGATCAATGCTTGAGAATGTGTATTGACATAGAAGACAACTTGGGTTAGGAGTTAGAGTTGTCCAAACTCTATAAGGATTCTGATAATCCTTCTAGACATACTTCGAGACCCTCCACTAAGATAGATGAGCTAGCTAAGCAGGTTGCTAAGAAGCCAGGAGTTCAAAATAGACAAACACCTAGCGTCACCTCGATGAAGCAATGTTATACTTGTAGAGGGTAAATACACCAACTATATATCTCAACATTATCCATACAATAGGCAGGCTGTTTGAAAAACGTATCTACAACCTTACCAATGGGGTAGGTATCAAAACCAATACCAAAAACCATATTATAGGCCACAACAGCAATATCACCCTCAATACCTGTAGCAATACCAAGCACCATGTAGGCTACAACGAGTTCTAGGAAACCAACCACCACCTCCTACTAATGTGATTCTAGTTACGTATGTAGTGGTAAAGGAGAACCCTAATAGAGGATTTGTGCCAATGACCCTTTTGGTCTCAAAAAATGACCTTCATGCACAAAGTTCTAAGTACACCCATGAAGATAGTCCACAAGCTTATTACATAGAGTCACCCGAGCACAGTGAGACCTACCCACATCAATATGAGGTGTTACCTATGGAACCAAACTAGGAGCTTGAATATTCCAATTTCATGTATATTAATCCTAACCCCAAGCCCCAATCGAGACAAATGAGACCACAAACCCCTGAGAACCATGTTATAGGTGTTAGGGAAATGATTTCATTCATAAATGTCCCCACCCATGGGCACTAAGACAAGGCGAGAACATCACAATACAAGGCTTTTGTCTTGAGTGCAGTAAGGAACATCTCCCAAGAGATTGTCCAAGAAACACATCTACTGCTTCCAAGGTTAAACCAATCAATGTGGTAGGCTTAGTGGTGGATTCAAGTTCAAGTGCTATTAACATGGCTTCCATAGAGGTAGTCACTAGGGCACAAACCTTAAAACAAACCAAGCCTGCTCAACAATCAAGGTCAAGTGAATTTAGAGAGCCTAAAAAAAAGGAAAACCCCTTGCATATCGAGAATCCATCCATTCCACTTCATCTCACCCCACCAATGATTGTAAATAGACCACAACTAGGGTTGTTTCTCATAGATCCAACCCTATAAGGTTTGGACATGATGTTCAAGGCTTACCATGCTCAACTTTAAGAAGGGCTATATAGGTTATGCTCAAGGCCAATCCATTGTTTAATCAGACCAATCGCGTCAAACTAGGTTTGCATTCCCAAGGCTTACTAGAAAGACTAGAGAAGTTAGTAAACAAGCCTAGGTTTCTTTACCTCTAGAAGCTCAACTAGTTGTTGAAAGAGAAAGCTCATTACCAAAGAAAGTTTATGTTCCTGACTCGACTCATGTTGGAACACCTCTTTCAATTCAAAAGTACTCTCAAGAGGTTGTGTGGGAAATACAAGAGGAGAAATGGGCCAAGGAAAAGGTAATTGTTGGCAGTAGCCAGAGGTACAGATGACGCAAACGTATGTGAAGGCGGATCACAATGAAGTAGTGGGGAGTCAAGCGGATTATTTTTTCAAAAGAAATATGTTTTATAATACTTGTCAAAACTCTCAACACGGATTTTCATCACTCTTGTACCATATGTAACATAGAACAACCACTTTTGTAACTCATAGCTCCATTTTGTGCAAGCCGAGGAGTCTTCAAGCTTGAGGAGCTTAGGTAGAACGACCCTACCAATTTTGGCTATTTTTAGATCTTGTTTACCCTTTCAGATAGCACCTAGAACTTATTTTTTAACCATAAGGGCACTCGATGTGAAGCCAGTCAAAACTAGTCTAAAAACTATAAAAAGAGCTAGAGAGCTCATTTTTGGGATTAGATGGTTAGGTTGTATGAGTAGAGAAGAGCTTAGAGCTATTTTGAGCTTGTAAGAGTGATCTTAAGTAATAGAGTCTATTCTCCTACCTTCCATTGTGTCTTGCTTGTCTCTTACATGTGTGTGTATGTGTGTGTGCATCTCTATGCTTCTCACCTTCACTCTCACTACATCTCGCATTCACGGTCTTCATACCACTCCTATCTCTTCCGCGAATTGACATTAAGGAGGTGGAGCTTCTTAACGTGGTACTTACCATTGTGCTAGAGGAACACCAAATTTGGCACCATTGATAGGGATCAAGTCTAGGACGAATGTGTGATGGTACCAGTATGCATTGGAAGGTAAAAAAATCAGTTTTTCTCATTGTTTTTAATTACTTTTTTGTGTTTTTCATCTCCTCTACACTCCTTCTTCACCACTGCATCATCTTCATCCACTCCGCAAAAATAAAAAAGTTCACCATATCCACCCATTCTCCTCATTTTCCCTCATTTGTGCATGCGAGAGAGAGAGAGAGCACTTTGTGCTTGTATTTGCATGTGTGTTTTTTAGTTTTCTTGTAGGTACAGTGCTCCGGAGTAGCAGCAAAGCTTTCAAAAGGTAAAAAATTCACTTTCTGTTAGAATCTTCCAACTGTGTCATACCATCATGACGGTCTGGGAAATGTGGAATTTGAGGTAGGCGACCACATCATGGTGTAAGCGATCCTAGCGCACACACGAATCCACAGATGCAATCTCAAAATCATTGATTTGGTGGACCATCACGACGGGCTCATGCCATCGTGACTGTGTCACACCATCGTGATTGGCTCATGCCATCGCGGCGTCACCATCGCACCATCGCGACGGCACAATCGCATCATCGTGATGGTCTCACACCACCACGATGGTTCAGTTGAACCATCATGACGGTCAGTGACCATCGTGACGATCTCGTCGACCCCACGCCATCACGATTGGCCCATGCCATCGTGACTATTCCCCACCACATGTCAAGATAGACCATCGCGATGATACTAGGTACGCCATCGCGACATTTCAAAATTGGACCATCACGATTGGCTCAAGCCATCGCACCTCGTGACCATTGCGACGGGCCCATGCCATCGTGATGGTCATGTTGACCATTGACCATCGCGACGGGCTCATGCCATCGCGATTGCTCCGAAGACAAACCATCACGACGCTTCACTTTAGACCATCACGACACCTTGCACGATCAGACCATCTTGATTGTACCATGCCATCGGGATGGTTCACCTGAGCCATTACGACGGTCCCAGACCATCGCAATTGTCCGAGACAATCGTGATTCTCCACCCAAAATGCCAAATTTAGGGTTTAATTTTTTGGGCAAATTTGAAGCTATTTTGAGAAAAATTTTTGGTGATTAAGCTCATTGGAGACCCTTTACCTCATAACTGAAGAAAAACTTGTTTGTCAGTTTTCACCCCCGAGAGCCTGAACGTTCATATCTTGTTCATCCAAAGTCTGTTTTTTGAGCTTTATAGCTCATTAGAAAGCTCTTTACGAGTACTATGTGCCCTCAAATGTTTTTTTTAAGGTGAACGTGTTGTTTTTTTAGATAAGATAATTTGAGGTTGACCCTTCTAGGGACTAGAAAATTAGAAAGGGGGCATTGGAGAAAATTTGCCAAAAAAGAAGGGACCTTAAAGGTGTATATATCAAAGTGCTTGATCATTAATTTAAGAATTGTTATAACTATAAAATTTTTCAGGTCTATCAAGAGCTATCCAGGACAATCAAAGCAAGGTAGTGAAGAACGCTTGGGAAGTGCGACTTCTTGCGCATTAGAACAATCAAAGAAGCAGACTCGAGGTTGGAAGAATACTGAATCCCTCAATCAATTACTAGCTTAGGCTAGATGCTAGCATTGTGGATTAAATTAGAATGACGATAGGAATGCATCAAGTCAAAGAGACTTAATTTTTTAAGTCCAAGATTAAGGTAAAAGTGTGTTGTATGCAAACCTCAAGGAAAGAACTTAAGTCTAACGGAATGAGAACTCAAAAGTACAACGGAAAGTCAATTATTGACATATACATCAGGAAAAGACAAGAATCTAGGAATTTAAAAAGAAACAAGAAATAAAGAAACATTGAGGATCAGAGGGTGGCAAGAAGTAAATTCATGAACCTTAGATCGGGCAATCATATAGGTAAGTTAGACCAATGAAGCCTTAGATCATCAGAAGCAAGTGTAGGAACTACTGCACGTTCGTGGGCACAACAATTGAATAGTTATCCCTACGAGTTGAGTTCAAATACCAATGAATCAAAAATGGATTTCAGCACAGAAAGACTAGAAGGAGGGTTAAACATAGCATATTTGGAAAGACCCAAAAGTCCCTACAAGACCCAATTAGAATATGTCCGAACCAACCACTTAGGTGCTCGCATCTATGAGGATGGTTTGCAAAGATAAGTGGTGCAATTGCACAATCTTGATCAACCTATTGGATTGGAACATCTAGTGGAGAAATTTGAGAGAGACACACACATAGACAAAGAAGGAACAATGTACATAGTAAGTACTCAACCAAATCATACCAATGAGTTTGGTGTAGTTCAGCCAGATACGGAAGAAAAATCCCAAGGAAAAGAACCACTAGGAGAAGAAAGTAGGACACCTAGAGGGAAATCTATAGTAACAAGAGTACGAATCCCAGAATGGATCCCTCAGGATAATAGAAGCATAGAGTTGTTTTTGAATAAGGAAACTGACAAAGCATTTTGGAGATTCAGAATGGAACAACCTAATGACGTAGGCTCCATCATGATCTACGAATTCAAGGACCTAGATACTCTCATTCCATTGTTAATATTATCACCCACAATCGACACTGCATTCCGTCAAATGTTCGCATGTATGACACAAGTTAGAGATGAATTCACATCTCTAGGCACGAGTTACCAGACGCTACAACAAACAACCACAGAGTTACAGGTGCAACGCAACTCATTATCAATCGAGAATGCCTCCCTTAACACCCGCTACCAAGAGCTACGTCAGGCCTACCATACACGTGAACTAGAAAGTTAACAGAAGACAAAAGAGGCCATTACCGATATCGACAATTTCTTAAGGGCTCAGACCATTCAAAATGCGACACTCACTCAAAACATGGGACTACTAAGACGCCACCTAGCAGCAGCGAAAGAAGAGAATCAATGCTTGTAGGAATAGAATAGAGAGAACCTTGAAGCTACTTTAGATCAACTAGACGAACCTCTGCATCCCAGTCATTTTAAAGCTATTCCCTCCGAATCCATGAAGATATTATTTGAAGATCATGTCAGACTACTAGAAGATTGTGACAGTATGAATGAGGCATATCAAAAGCTCAAGGAAGACCACAAAATACTATAATTGCAAGCACCTGCACTGCAAGTACCACGAGCTCCTGTGGCCCCATCTCCCAAAATCATCGAAGAACTCAATGCTTTACGAGTCCAGGTATTAACTCTTCAAACATAGATCACAGCTTATGCAGAGCCTCCCAGGCCATATTCCCCACTGGAATTACCAGCAGATGACGAAACAGTGACTATCCCGGTGGAGGACACTTTTGAAGAAGCCTACGAGCCACAACCATCCCAGGCGGACGTGTTACGGCTGAAGGCCAAGACACTTTCCAACTCCCTACCCCCCCCCCATGGATGAAGACTGCAGAAGAACTTGGAACGACCCACTCATCACGTGTCGAAGCTCAATTACATGCAATGGCCATGATAGAGGAACGTATACTACAATCTCCTTACTTTGCTCATTTGGCCCCTCAACGATATATTCTAGCCATGAACTGCAATATAAGCCATATTTTATGTTAATGGAAGAATAGCAATTGGCAATCCAAAAGGAAACAGGAAAGAAACCCTCCCATGCAACTCAGTTTGAGCCTAAAGAATTGCCACGAGAAGCATAAAGAGGAGAAATCTTTCAACCAACTTGGCACCAAAACTTATAACAGCAATATCCATAAATGATGAGCACATGGCTCAAGGCACCACTCCATTTAAAGTATAACCCATGTTGGGGACCCATGCCAAGATGCCGCTCCTCGAAGGCCTTTGCAATCAAAGTGAAGAATAACAACCAGTGCCAAGACAAGTTAAATTATCCGTATTTCACTCCACCCCGCAGACCACCCATGGTAGGATACATGATGGCAACTATTCACCACTAGCTCCCCCGCTTACGCCGCATGGACGATGTAGCTGCCCATATGATGGTCAAAATATTTGACATGATGCAGATAGTATTCAAAGTCTTCCGTCGCATCAAGGCACCACATGTTAACACCCCAGGCTTCAAGCATGGTAATCAAGATTTAGGGTATGATATGAGCACGACACCATCGCTCCGGGTGTGTTATGCTTGGCACTGTCGCATCGAATATTTACCAGCATGCTATAAAATGAAATTCAAAGAGATGTTTACTACCCATTTTTGGGAATACCATTCCAAAGTGTTCATAAGCAGGCCCACACACTTACTCCAATTATTTGCCTGTGAACAAATGGTGTACTCCATGCATTATAGACTCTCGCCACTAGATGAACCTCAACCCATAGATTGGGAAAAACTCGAAGCAGATCTTGCAAGAGGTATTTGCATTTTAGAGCACACCCTCGCTAAGGACCTCCTACAAAATTATATCCGAGAGACCCCACAATAAGGTTCTGTCGAGGACAATAGAAGCGTGAGGGAGGGGGGTGTTGGCAGTAGCTAGAGGCACAAACGACACGGAAGTATGTGAAGGCAAATCACAAAGAAGTAGTGGGGAGTCAAGCGGATTATTGTTTCAAAACAAATATGTTTTATAATACTTGTCAAAACTCTCTATAGTGATTTTCATCACTCTTGTACCATGTGTAATGATCTTGATATCACTCCTATCTCTTCCACGGATTGACATTAAACGGTCATACCGATGGTCACTTGATCCTCGGTATCTTTAAGTGGACTTTTCCAATGTTTATACCGACGCCGAGAGTGACCATCAGTATATGCTTTCTTTTCAAAGCCGCTCTCATGTAACCACTCTTTTCGACATAATAAAAAATTCCTATAAATACATGCACTCTGTGGACTATCAAAACAGAGTGCATAGGGGGCGATTGCACCAAATACTACGTTTTGTCTCGTCTCTTAGCATCTCTATTTTTCTACGTGTTTTCAGCATCTGTAACCTTTGTATGCACATGAGTTAAGATACTGACAATAGTGATATCAGAGCATATCATACACGAACACATTAATGTAACACCTCCATGAACATTTCCATGCATGTGTTTTTACATGGAACATGCTTATTTTTCATTCAATGATGAAACATGTGATTGGCCATCCATATTTATTATTTTATCAGTTGAGGTTAGTTGCTTTCTCAACTAAGGGGCATGTTATAACTTATGGAATATGTTGAACAATGCATTGTTGGATTGTTAAATTATTAATGTATTAATGTGTTTTTGATGTTTTGATATAGGAGATGAAGGTTCCTGAGGAGTGTGAAAGGTATGACGGTGGACATCAATAATCTGAATTACAATTTATTTAGTTTGTAAATAAACCCACAGAGAAGATTCTATTGTTAGAAATAGTTAGAAAAGTAATGGTTAAAATAAGGGTCACTGTAGACCGCGGTTTTTGTTATTGAAAGCAATGGATTTCTAGAAAAGTTACCAACTTTTAGTTTCACACTTACTTTTCAAAGCCGCTCTCATGTAACCACTATTTTTGACGTAATGAAAAATTCCCATGAATACATGCACTCTGTGGATTGTCAAAACAGAGTGCATGGAGGGAGATTGCACCCAATACTACGTTTGTCTCATCTCTTAGCATCTCTAGTTTTTTCTTGTGTTTTTAGCATATGTAACCTCTATGTGCACATGAGTTAAGATCCTGACAACAGGCAGCATTGGTATGCCCCTCATATGTTGTAGTGTAAGAATTGGCAAGTGTGCTAGAAAAGACCCCTAGTGGAGTATGCTACCCTTTATCACGTGTCTTTAATTCCAAAATGGAGTGCTCCATTGCTAGAGTTTATGAGATCGTGAACACTATCCAATGAGGCTAGTCTAGCAAGAAAATGAAGCATGGGGCAAGAGGCTCAAGACTATGCCTTAGTAGGAGACAACATATACTAAAGAGGCAAAGACGGTTCCTTAAGATTATGTGTTCACGAATCAGAATATTTGAAACCAGCATGTGGACACTTTGGGCCTAATTGAGTAATTAAGGACATTCTATTCTTAGGGCTTTGGTGGCCTAGTCTTCATATGGACGCACATACTTATGTGAATAGATGTGACACATGCCAACATGCACAATATTTGATTAGAAACAATGAGATGCCTTTGAGGCCAATGATGGGAGGACGTGTATTCTAAAAGTGGCCAATAGACTTTTTAGGTACTATTAATGCCCAAGCTAGAAACTCCCATGTAGAGTACATTATAATGGCCACAGATTACCTTACAAGATGGGTAGAAGTCAAAGCTATAACAAAGAATGATGCTCAAACTACGGCTAAGTTCTTTTTCAAGAACATGTTCACCGAATATGGATTACCAATAGAGTTAGTAAGTGACAAATGTATGCACTTTTTGAAGGAAGTTAATGAAAACCTTCTCCAAGAACTCTTGATGATACATACAAAGTCAGCCCCCAATCATCCACAAGCTAACAGAAAATCCGAGGGCATGAATAAGATCCTATGTAATGTATTGACAAAATTGGTAAATAAAAAATGTTCTAATTGGGATAAACAACTTCATCATGTAGTTTGGGCTTATTGAGTTGCCTACAAGACTATACTCAATGCCACCCCATTTCAGATGGTCTTTGGGCAGAATGTTGTGTTTCCATTATACTTCTTGATCCTGACTTTAAAGATAGCAGAAGCATGAGTGGAATCGACATGCATTTTCCTCTAGAATATTTGATCTAGAACACTTAGGTGAGACCTGGCTACGAGCCACAAGAGGCATCTATGCTGCAAACAAAAGACAAATAGCATACTTTGATGCAAACATCAAGGATAAAGGATTGAAAACGGGAGACCTAGTGTTGGTTTATACACTAAAGGAGCATGCCCGTAAATTGGAAAAACAAGGATATGGAACCCATGGCCATTAATAGGATTTCCACTAGCGGTGTAGTATACTTGGCCACTCTAGAAGGTGACATCTTGCAAAGCTACATTTATGGATGCTGAGTGAAGCTATATCAAGAACCTCTTATGGAGGATATGGTAATGAGACTCAACACTACTAAGAAAGGAAAAGAAAAGGCCTATTCATGAAATTTGGGAATTATTCAAGTCCCATTTATAATAAAAGTGATGGTATTAACTTATAATTTCTATGTTATATTCTTTTTACAAAGATCAGGTTGATGATCTTATTTAAAAAAACACCAAGGAGAATATGAGTATACAAAGAAAAGGATTCAGACTTGAATTTTTTTTAAATATGAAGTCTGTTATTATCCAATTCAATAATAATAGATCAATTGTACATTATTTGATATATCAATAAAAGCTTATACAACCAATATCCCAAAATATGATGTTTTAAAAATCAATAAATTGATTTAAACTTAATAGTATAACAAATCTATCCTAATATGAATATAGAGCTTACAATTTAATATAAACAATAAATATATTAAATTTGGTCCCACGTTGCTTGAGAGGGTGGCTCGGCTTCTCGCCTCTTGAGGTGGGGGCGAGGGTTCAATCTCCATCAGCATCATGTAAGGGACATGTTTAACATGGAAAGTTGTATCTTGTGGCTGATGCCACCATTTGTCTTACTTCGCGATAGTTGTGACCGCAATTTAACCCAGCTATGTAAACCCCTATTCTTGTGGGATAAGGGGGGGTCCCATGGGTACTATGCCCTTCCTTGTACTTTTGGAATTTCAAATTTGAAGCCTGGAGGAGTAGGCCTCGGCTGAACCTCCATTTTTTTTAAAAAATAACCACATGAATTTAGATCTAATTTAACAATACTTAATAATATGCAATTCGACATACTAATAATTGTTCATTTAGGTGAATGATATGAAAATTATGTCAATATTATGCTGTTTAAAAACATGAAAAGATTGTTTCATATAATTTTATAATAAATCTATCATAGTAATTTAGAGCTTTGAAAAACAATCGAGTTCAATAATAACTCAAATATATGCAATTTAGGCTACCAATAATTTTTCACTTGGTTGAACAGTCCCAAAAATATGTGGTGTTTAAAAACACCATCAAAATACATGATCGTCAAATATTTTAAAATCATTGATATAGTTTCTTAATATATTGTTCAAGTACATAATATGTTTCTCTATCACAAGGTCTCTGATTTACAATTGTATTGCATGTATAAGAACGTCTGTTCTTTGAGCAAATCCATCCATAAAGCCAAGGAATCATTGTCTTGGACAAAAAGTTTTCCAACTCCTCCGATGATTGCCTCCACAGCTTTGGTAGAATTACGTAAGTGCCTTTCATATTCCAAATCACATGATACAATGTATCATAAAAAATAATGGTATTATTTCCATCCAAATCTGGAAAAATTTTCCAAATTGTGTCCATGTTTTTATGATGCACAAATTTATATCCGATGCGGATATCAGTTTTTTGGCATGCACCCTGACCTGCTATAATATGAAATCTTTGATGGTGTTTTGGAAAACATACTACAAGTGTTCTTTAAGCTATTGACAATCTCTTTGTGGTCCAAATCCACACTTCAAAAAGATCCATACAAAAATCCAAGAAAAAATGCATCCTTGCGAACGTAATGTGCAATTCTTGTGTTCTCTTCAATAAAATCCATATGGTTTTGCAAAGATTCAAGTAATAGATCACCCCTTTCCTTATCAATTGTCTTGAGCAAAATGCCATTCATTTCCAGTATCAATACCCTTCTTTCATCTCTTGGGAATGAAGAAAACCCTTGCTTTCTTGATGACGATTCATATATGCGCGAAGCCCAGCAAGACATCAATGCCAACCTTGTGTTCTCTTTGTAGTTTATGTGTTCTGCGAAAAAAATGAAGTTGATTAGATTTATATAAAAATCAATTAAATTATTTTACAGTCTACAATTATAAGTAATTAAAGATATGTTTAATTAAGCCATTATCATTTCTCTCAATATTCAAAACTTAAAGTGAATTGAAATTGATTATATATAAGAAAATATAATAAAAATGATTCAAATGCATGATTTTATATTCATGGAGATTCCAATTTCCTTTTATGGTTTATAGTTTTTCTTAGAATCAATATAATCAAAAGTACACTAAGCCTAGAAAAAACTTCATATATATATATATATATATATATATATATATATATATATATATATATATATATATATATATATATATATATATATATATATATATATAGGTGTGTGTGTGTATGCACATATATACACATACATACACACATACATACACACACACACACATATATATATACATATATATATATATATATATATATATATATATATATATATATATATATATATATATATATATATATATATATATATATATATATATATATATATATATATGAATATATGATGCATTTAAAATATATTACATGAGCTAAATTCCAATAATAATGAAGTGTAATAAAAAAAATATATAAAGAAAATATGAACAATGAAATATTGATAAGGAAGTATAATCCAATAACAAGCAAAATTCACAAAACAACCTTGCTCTTCATTAGGAGCTATCTACATGTTTTTTACTTATCTAATTCTTATGATTATAAGTTTATTTATAAAGAAAAACAATCTTTCATGAAACAAGGAAACTAGCAAAATGGATTATCTTCAAACCAATCAAAAGATGTTGAGATAAATTTAATAATCCACCTTGTCATCAACATTTTTCTTTATCATGCAAAAGAAAAAAATTATAAATATTTGATTGTAGATATAAAAAAACATAAATATTGTATCAAGAATTTCTTTACCTATTAAATCAAATTATGCCTTTTGTAACCTTTTTATGTATGCTTTTGCTGCAACTCCACTTATGCATGATTTTCTCTCATGCTTTTATTTTTGTAGCACATTTGTAACAATTTTAGCTGCTCTTTATTTAAAAGTGGAACACCAAATGTTGATGCTATTGTTGCTAGATCTCCCTTTGTGATTTCCTTGCAATTCAATGGAACATCTGGCTTTGTTGATGCTATTGTTGTATCTTCCTTTTCGATTCCGTTGCAATTCAATGAAACATCTAGCTTTTTCTCATTATTCTGTACTTCAGAGTCATCAGAAGAAGATACTCTCAAGTTATTTGATTAATCATTTGATTCACTCAAGATATCATGGTCTAACATAGATGATGAATTCTCAATTGCACGTTGAAACATAGGAAATATAATATGTTCTTTGATGATAAGTGGTTGTCTGATTCGATTGAGCAAAATATCATCTATTTGGATTAAGCTCAAAACATAGGATAGAAGATCACTCGGTACTGAATGATCATGTCTTGCTTGATAAGGGGTAATGTAGATGCAATTTTCTATTGGGATAGAACCTTTGAAGAAGCTATCATCAATGATAAGTTGATCTGGTTTATATATTTCTTCAAGGTGATTCATATAATAATCTTCTTGACTCCACACCATAGAAAAAGAATATCTTTCTTTTGTATGTTTCTCAATGAATCTCACATTGCTCAAAACATTATTTTTAAATGTGGATGACCAAACATCAACATGAAAGTGTTGAAAAATAGAATCTAGAAATTCAAAACATCTCCAAATTAAAAATATTCTTTTGTCATCAATATTTGAATAATGTTTTACATAATCTTTCTCCGATCTCTTCCATCTTATATCTTGGTTGGGCATTTAGATCGAGAAGCAAAAAATTGTTCTTTATATAAGTGGATGATAGATATTCTCTGCATATATCAAACAATGAGCATAATAAATACACAATAAATAAAAACAATGCTGTAAGATTACTTATTGATATATAATCAATAAATGAGTAAAAATATGAATAAAATTATTATAATATTACACAATATACCTGGTAAAATCCAAAAAGGCCTAGCGCGGTGTTTCTCCATATCATTAGATAGCTTATCTGATGTTTGAAAAGAGCTTTTCTCATGTAGAGTACTCGTTTCATTCTCAAAATGGCCAATAAGCTTTCCAATACCATCATCACTTATGAAATTTTTATTTTTGTTAACATCTATAATAAAAAGAAATACAAAAGATATATATGAATAATCAATACAATGTGCAGACATATCAATACTTATTTTCTCAATTAATTTCTCTTTATGATAAAAATCTATCTATTAACTTCTCTTTCTATCTATTAGTTTCTCTTTCTAAACACTTATAGTTAATTTCTCTATGCATCTACTTCAAATAATAGATTTTTTTATTTTAAAAACCTCACAGTTCAATCTTTACATCTTAACCGTACATTTCAAAATTGGATTTAATCAAATGCATCATAATTTTAAAAACAATACGTTTTAGTTTTCTCAAAAAAAAGAGTCACAAATCATGCATATCTATTTAAAAATTATAACATATGAATTTATGCATCATTGATTTAAAAACAATAATTTTTAGACTACTCGAATAGACAAGAGATGTCTAATTTTAACTCACAAAGATATGATATTAACAATAAATAAAAAGATTTAAATATAATCGATTCATGTCACTTTATTCAACAAGAGCTCATATATTCAAAATAAAATTCTATTGTTCAAGAAATACAATCATCACTAGCATATAAAAAAAATCATACTTTGAAAATTATGGCATTTATTACTTTGCATGGAATCAATATTTTCTCAAGCTGCTTTTGCTTCTCATACATTTGAAGTACCTGCAATATCTTCATCCATTATAACAATATCTTCGTCGGTTTCTGTATCATCCTGATTACTTTCTGATTCTTCTCCACTAGGTTGTACATCAATTTCAGCATCAATATTCTCGAATACATTTTGTAAGCCGCCGGATTGGCATCTGTAAATCTTTTCCTTTTCATATTCTACACGAACCGAAAGGTCGTGGCGTAAAGTTGTATTCATCTATAAATCAATGAAAAGATGCTTCGATAACAACCAGAAGAGTCGCCAGACTGTCTCTCTGGGCAATACGTCTGTGTAGTTCTGTTGTGTTGTGTTTTGAGAATTCTGAGTAATATTGTGTCTTTCTATCTTTGTTTGATTATTTGCATCTGTACGGTAAAGACTGGATTGCGATAATGTTTACAGTAAGTTAAGTATTGAATCACTGTTCAGTTAAGTTAATTACTGTAAGTCTGTACTACGGTAGTGTTTACCTTGTGCGTCGAGTACTGAGAAAGTATTAATTTGTGTCTGAGTCAGAAGTCTGTGAGAGAACCCATCGGAGTATTGGTAGTAATTCATATTAACAGAGATTTAGATATTAAGGTACTGTGGTGTGAGTGTTTAATTGGGAAAATCCAGTATAGGGCCTCTGTTTATTCAGACCCCTTCTACTCCTAAGAACCCGAAAAGAGCTTAAACGCGTTTCTGACGGCAAACGCGCGTTTAACACTGGCACCATCTGTGGGAAAGTGGCACTAGAGTATTGCAAATTTACTGTGGGAAAGTGGCAATAGAGTGTTGCAAAGTAATTGTAGGAAGTTAGCAACAGATTATTACAAAGTGATTGTGGGAAGGTAACCATAGATTGTGAATCGACAGTAAGGTAGAGTAGTACGTAAGTGTTGCAAAAGTGATATATGCCGGTTACTAGGTCCGGCGAGTCATATCCGAAGTATAGGAGAGACCGACAGCCTTGGGAGATATCAAATTTATTAGGAACATCCTCAGGAGGCAGAAGCACAGATCGGTTAAGTTCAGTCGTCGAAGAAACGAAGCGCGTTAGCAGTGATTCCGGTAGCATTCAGGTAGAACATACTGCAATTCCAGTAGATTTTGGTGTAATTTCGGCACAGTCTGCAAAAGATACAGTAACTTCGGAGTCTACAAGAATACATTGTGCAGTTGATCCGACACCATCTAGTCAAGATTCAAACCTCTCTGCGGATAGAGGTGTGTTATCCCGAGAAGTCATTGAAGGTGAAAGAATACCCTGGATTGGGGAAAGTTCCACTAATTCCGGTGGCAGTTCGGTCCCGGTTGCAGAAAATTTACAATTTTCCGGTGACAGCGTTATACTTCCCGATGAATCTTCATTCTGGACACCACTATTCAGAGCAAGTTTGCCTACATTTGATATCGCAGAAGAGGATAGGCTATTTGAATTAGAAATTCGTAAGAGGTTGAGCGCTATTTTTGAACCGAAAGGTGAGCAGTCTAATCATACAGACTCTGAAGAACCAGAACCACATCCTCAAAACTCAGGAAATAGTAACAGTACCGCCACTAGCACCATGAGTGGGCAGCAACAACAACAACAACAACAACAACAACAACAACAACAACAACATCTACTTCCACCTCGACCAGTTCCGACAGGAGTAACTTACACCAAATTCGGTGGATTTCCAGGTGATGATCTTGATGCTCATGTACGCACTTTTGAAATAAGTTATGTAGTACTTAACCATCCACCCGATCCGACATACAAAGCCATAATAATCCAATCAACATTAGTTAATGAGGCAGCGAGGTGGCTTACAAAATATGATATCAACCATTTCGGCACCTATGAAGCGGTAAGGGATGCATTTCTGCAGAGATGCCGGCTAAAGAAGAACTCTACCGAAATTTTCGATTACTTGCAGAACAATAGACAGAAGCTGAATCAAACAGTGCAGGAATATGCCACCCTATTCAGAACTCATTTGAGACAATCACCTGCGGCACATGCTAATTTATCGGATGATGTCATCACTCAATGGTTTATTAATGGGTTAACTCCACAACTAAGACAGATTATGATCATCCATTGTGTGGGAGCTATGATATTAGATGCGGTTATTGCAATGTTTTTGCAGCTTGAGCATAAGGTTGGAGGTTTTATCGAAGACCTAGAGTGGTTGAAAGCCAGTAAAACTGTTGCAGAGGATTAGGCTAGACAAATGTACTGCACTAAGTGCAAGAATCCAGGGCATACTAGTACCACATGTGCCCTTAATCAGATGTATTGCGCTATTTGCAATACAACCGGACATTCCACCAAAAACTGTGCTTATAACGCCAAAGTGCAGGGACCAGCAACTATGAATGCCATTATACAAGAACCAGGGCAGCCGGCTACCCATTATATTCCACCTCAGATGAGAAATAATCAGCAACAAGGATACATGAATTATCGAGGACAACGGAATACAAATTACAATACAAATCGTTGGGAGACAGGAACATCATAGGAAGGTAATTCTTTGCCATCCCCTCACTGTCATTTTTGCGGGGAGTTAGGCCACATACGTAGATTTTGTAAAGATACAGCTGAATATGATCAAAGAAAGAAAGAACATCAGAACCCTATGACCAATATGGTATATATTTCACCAGTAGAAACTCAAGCAGCAGTGATTCAAACAAGATCTGGTAAGCAGTTACAACCAGCAGCAGAAGTGTTTGAACCTCGCATCCATGAACAACAGAGAATGTATGACAAAGCTAGTCAATGGACCACCAAAGAGCCTACAGTGTTTCCAGATCCCATTCCGGTAACCCAAGTTCTGCTGCCAAAGGAAGGATCGCAGGAACAAGATTCTACCCCTGTAACAGGCGCATCATCTTCAGAATCGGTGAAAAGTACAATTCAAGCAGATCAGGCATGGGAAATTTTATCTAAGGCCTCCATTACTCTCCCTCTTGGGCAGTTACTTGCACTAGTACCGGGAGTTTGGCAGCAAATCTAGCAACAGCTCAGTCCTAGGTCTTCCTGCATTCCAGTGACAGCAACGGTACAACCGGAAGCTGATTCTACGGTGGATCATTCGGTCCCTTTAATTACGGTATGGTACAAAAACCACAAGATTACTCAAGTACTAATTGATGGTGGGTCTGGTGTAAACATAGCCACTGCAGCACTTTGTAAAAAGTTGGGATGGATGCAAATCGAGCTTGTCCAGTTTTTCATAAGAATGGCCGACCAATCCAAAGTTCGTCCAGTAGAACTCGTACGAAATGTCCCAATAACTTTGCAGGGTACAACGTTTAAGATGACTTTTGTAGTCTTAGAACTATCGGAGTCTAGTCTTGACTATAATCTCCTTTTTGGACTACCTTGGTTAAAACAAGCTAAGGTTATACAGGATTGGTCAGCATAAGAACTAACATTTAAAGATAATCATCATAAATATATTGTCAAATTGGATGCCATCCAACCTTGTGAACTTCATGCCAGGCCATATGTAGTAGAGCCGGTCCACATGTTGGATGGCTTGTCTGACGATGAAGAAGAAGCCTGTCTGAAGAACAATGAAGATCTGATTTCTTTAGGTACTGTAGATCTGCAATCTATTGTAGACAACTGGAGTCCGACAGCCTGTACGGTGGTGCCTGTGACCAAAGAAGTGAAGACCGAAGATACTGTTGCTATGGATGAAGCCGCTCTACAACATCTTTTACAGTCAGCTGACGATCTAGGCAAACCTCGTCAATTCTATGTTCTCGAAGATCAGTTAATCACCTATAATTTGGGAGATGAAGTAAATCCACGACCTGTCAAGATAAAGGAAGGATTATTTGAGGCGTTTCAAGCAGATTTGATCCAGCTTCTTCATGAGTTCTCTGATGTTTTTGCATGGGATTATCGTGATATGAAAGGTTTGGATCCTCGCATCTATCAGCATCGGGTCGTGCTCAAACCAGAAGCAAAGCGGATTAAACAACCTAGCTACCATATGAACCCTAACTATGCAGCACAGGTCAAAGCAGAACTTGATCGCCTATTAAAGGTAGGATTCATTGTACCCATTGAGCATGCTGAATGGATCTCCCCGATTGTAATCGTACCAAAGAAAAACAAGCAGCTCAGAATATGTGTCGATTACCGGAAATTGAATGCAGCCACCGTACCTGATCCATTTCCTCTTCCATCTCTTGATACAATGCTAGATAGAGTGGTTGGGCATGAAATGTATTCATTTCTTGATGGTTATAGTGGTTATAACCAAGTTCAAATGGCTGAGCAAGATATACCGAAAACATCGTTTATTATGAATTGGGGTGTTTTTGCTTGTACAGTCATATGGTTTGGGTTAAGAAATGCTCCTAGTACGTTTCAACGGTGTATGCAGGAAATCTTCTCACCCTATCTCACTTCTTTTATGCAAGTATATCTAGATGATTTGTCTTTATTCGGTAAGATGGTTGCACACCTGTATCATTTACGGTGTTGCTTTGAGAAATGTCGAGAATACCGACTCTGTTTAAATCCAACCAGATCTGTCTTTACGGTTTCTTGTGGTAAACTCCTTGGCCACATTGTATCTACACAGGGCATACAAGTTGATCCAGACAAAATTGCAGCTATGTTAGAAGCTCCTGTGCCTACTACACCGAAAGAAGTAATGCGATTCATGGGTCAAGTTAGGTGGCATGGTCGACATTTACGGTGGCTTGCCCATTTGGCAATACCCCTAAATCGGCTAATAACTAGTACTCCTTGACAGTTTGATTGGACTATAGAATGTCAAATTGCATTTGATCGTCTAAAAGGATTATAAACGCAGGTTCCAATTCTACAACCTCTTGATTGGGAACGACTATTTCATGTTTTTGTAGACGCATTAGATATAGCCATTGGAAGTGTTTTAATGCAACAAACTGATAAGTGGTTCCGGCCTGTCTATTATGCAAGTCGACGACTTGCTTCTGCTAAAAAAAATTATTCAGTCACTAAAAGAGAATGTCTTGGTTTGGTTTATTTTGTAAAGAAATTTCGGCATTATTTGCTAGGCCAAAAATTCATCTTTCATGTAGACCATGCTGCGCTGGTATATCTGGTTCGGCAGCATCATTTAGGTGGCCGCTTGGCATGTTGGGTTCTATTGTTATAGGAATTCGATTATGAAGTAATTCATTGACTCGGCACTGCACATGCATTAGCGGATTTTCTCTCTCGATTAGATTCCGATGAAGCTCCGCTCGGTGTTGATGACACCACACCAACAATTTATGTTACTGAAACAACTAGTGATGAATCTGTAGAATCTCTTGTGACACATACTTACTATGATCAGTTATTAACCTTTCTTACTGATGGATGTCTTCCTCCTCCAACTTCCCCTGCAATGCGCCAGAAAATTGTAGTTTACAGTCGTAGATTCAGGTTGATTGCCGGACAGTCATATTATATGGATCACACTGGGGTTTTACTTCGTTGTATTCCTCCACATGAAGTTAACTCGGTTATCACTATGGCATACTCAATACCCTCCGGTGGACATTTTGCACCAAATTTAACGCATCAAAAAATTCTGCAGAGTGGGCTCTGGTGGCCTACTATGTACGAAGACGTTATCTTAGTTTGTGCAGTAGTGTGATAATTATCAGCAATCTCGATAGCCTTTACAATGCCATTTCTTTCCTCTGCAGCCTGTCTTATCTTTAGAACCTTTTTAGAAATGGGGTCTTGACTTTATTGGACCAATCACACCTCCATCAATCCTTAGCAACAACCGATACATTCTGACATGCACAGATTATGCTACCAGAAGGGTAGAAGCTTGGGCTTTACGGTCTGCCACAGTTGTTTCGGTGGCAAAATTTCTAATGAAGGATGTATATCCCACGATATGGATTACCTTTGGAACTTGTAACAGATCAAGGAACGCACTTTGTCAACAATTTAATGCGAGTGCTCACACACACTTTTCAGATTCTGCATAAATTTAGTTCACCGTATTATCCTCGTGCTAATGGCTTAGCTGAGAGTACAAAC
The DNA here is from genome assembly GCA_020310875.1 of Ceratopteris richardii. Classification (NCBI taxonomy): domain Eukaryota; kingdom Viridiplantae; phylum Streptophyta; class Polypodiopsida; order Polypodiales; family Pteridaceae; genus Ceratopteris; species Ceratopteris richardii. The sequence continues at coordinate 172,413,613 of CM035413.1, forward strand.
AAAACGTTGTTGACTATGCTTCGAAAATTGATTGTGGAATCACCAAAAAGATGGGATCAGTTACTACCTGCAGTATTATGGGCATACTGGACTACATACAAGGTCGCAACCGGACTGACTCCCTTCAAACTTGCATATGGAATGGAGACAATTGCACAAATGGAACTTGTAGTACCAAGCTTACGTGTGGCCATCTCTCAGAAAGTGTTACCCGAAGAGTTTTACCATTTCGGTTGGACACACTTAGAGAATTAGATGAGCATCACTGGGAAAGTTTTCTGACTCTTCAAGAAGTGCAGTTGTGGCAAGCTCGTTGTTGGGGGTTTTCTTGGACGTGAAGGAGTTTGAGGGTTTGTAGGAGAAAAAGAAGAAGAACAAGAGACGAAATAACTCAGACAAGCTTCTACAGAAACACCTTTGAACCTTTGAACCTTGAGTTTTTTGATTACCATAGAAGGATTATACTATTTCATTCAATCCAAGTTAATACTCGGGGCGCAATTACAGTGAATGCTTAATCCTAAAAGATTAATTATCTCAGAATCTCCCAGCAGCCGGCCTCTTCTGCACCAGTCCTTCACTTGCTTCCAGCTTCTCCTTGTGCACACCTTGCACTAAGCTTCCACGAGCTAAGGGACTAATCTCTTTCGGGCCTGATCGCAGAGAGAGACCTTTGGGATTTTGGTCCCCTCCTTCGCACTCCCTGCACCTCCTTTTGCCTCACTTCTTGCACTCTTCACCTTCTGCAGTCGTTCTGCAGTCGACACACACCAATGACTCTTCACTTCTCCCTTTCTTTTTCCTTTTTTTCCTCCAAGAATAGCCTTTTGTCTCCCTTTTGTGTAGTCCGCCGGTTCGCGCACTCTAACTGTAATACAATCTTGGGGCCCTTTCAATGTCCCAAGATTGTCTTTTGAACTGGTCCTCAACGACTCACTACTTTGTCCTGTAGTGACTTTAGAACAAGAGTGACTTTAAAATAAAATTTTGATTGGGCGACCCTATTTCCACCTTTGCGTACGCGGCCTTCCATACCTTCACCTTTCCTTTTAATTCTTTACTTTTGCACCTTAAGATTTTAAATTCATCCTTTGAACCTTAAGAGAAAAAAATACTTTGCACCCTTAGTTTCAACCGGTTAGGGCTCGACAGATGCCCACCACCTAAAGATCTCTCCGTCCCGGAGAGACAACAGCAATACAAAACAGAAAAATTGCAAAGACACAGACATGACAACAATGAAGCTGAGGCAAGAAAAGAGTTAAAGGGTGTGTATATTATTTAAGTAAGAAAAAGTATAAGGCACCCTACAAGAATTATTGAAAAATCAGAGGGAGGAGAAAATTATTGACAAAGCGATAATGGAATCTAAGAGCAATTATTATGAAGGGGATGAGCAATTTATTTATACTGTGGATGGCAAATTATTGTGCAGGTTGATTGAGATTCTCAGCCGATGTTGGGGGAGAGGGGGGCAAAGGAGTAGAAGCTTGTTCAATCATATGCTGTAGCGAACTAAGGCATTGCCTAAGAGTATCCCTTTCCCGTCGGATACGTCTGCATGCAGCATTAGCACAAAGCCCTAAGTTAGAGCGATTTTGAAGATCTTCTAAGGCTTTCAACGCAGAGTCGGCCATATCGCGATAATGATCTCTCTCTTCTTTAAGCAATCGCGCCGTTTTGTTGAGCGAGTGCCATTGAGAATTGGCCATGCGATTGATGTTTTCTATTGTTGAGATATACTGTTGATGAACCGAAGCGGCTGCCGATACCGAATCCAAGGAAATCTGGGAGGCCTGAGCATTGCCGAGAGCAACTACACTCGCGTCCTGTAGTAAGTGCAAAAAGGAAGGGGTTGATGGGAGGTCAAAGTGCGGAGGAGGAGTGGCCGATGGATCAGGAGGGAGAGGGGAAGGAGGAATTACCGGCGGATGAGGAGGAAGGGTTGTAGTGGAAGATGGATTGGGAAGGGAAGGATTGTGGGAGGGAAGTGGTTGACTGACAGGAACACTAATGATAGGAGGTGAGGTGGAATCCCGAGGAAGTGGGGGCATACAGGTGAGGTTTTGAGAGTTGAGCTGCGTTTGAATGAGTGGCTTGAAAGCTGAAGAGAGGGGAGGTCTAGGGATAAGGGGAGGGGTAGGCATGGACGGAGAAGTGGTACATGCCAGAGGGATAGGGGAAGAAGATTGGGGAGGGAAGGAGGGGATATCAGGTGGTGCGGATGCTGGTGTCGATGCGGAAGCTGAGTCAATTGAGATTAGAGGGGGGGAGGGAGATTGAGCAATGGAAGGTAGCCCAGGGTTGGGAGGGAGAAAAGCAACATTGTGGGCAGATTGTGCAGGAAGTTGATAGATCCAAGCTAAGAAGGGCGCAGAATAGATGGAAAATGCCTGAGAGCCCCTAGAGATAGCCTCGCGGAGTCGACGGGAGCGCAAAGTCAAGGAACTATAAATGAGGGTTGCGTAAGGGTAAGGACGGCTATGGAGAAAGCAGAAAAGCGGATCGGCAATACGAATATCTGACCAGGGGAGCGAAGATGTGGGACTACGCAGTAAAAAGAAAAAAATGAACGCATTGAGAATGGTGGTCATGCGGAGTGAAAACCTAGCATTACTTTGAAAGTGATCGGTACAAAAGGCAATAGTAGCCGGGGCTGACAATCCAGAGTATAGGAAAGGGGGAGCACGAAAATGTAATAGAGGGGACCCAATACTGGTGGCAATGGTTGGGATGAAGAGAGTGCCGGTTCTAAAATGAGGGAAGAGGCGGATAGCTTCATAAACCTGGGTAAAATTGGCGGGGGTATTGAAGAAAACATTGGCCAAGCCCCACAGGCCCGCCTGCTGAAGATCCTCAATGGAAAACATTTGACGAAGGGCAATGGTAGGTAGGGATAAATGCATATGGATTTGCACGTTTAAGTCAAGTGGAAGAAACAGGCGCATATAATCCCCGATTGGCGAAGATGGGTGTGAGGAATGAGACATAGATGGGGAAGGAGACGGAGGGTGAGGGATGGGAGGTGGGGAATAAAGGTCTGTGGAATCAGAGTGTATGGAATAAATAGGAATATCAAGAAGGGCAGTAGGATGCGGTGGAACAAATTGTGCTGCCGATGAGGGAGGAGGTTGATTTGGATGGTCGGAAGGAAGCGCGGAGGTGGGAGAGGATTGATTGTGATGGTTGGGAGGAAGCTCGGACGGAGGATCTGAAAGATCACCCGGAGCGGAGGGGTCAGCCATTGATGGAAAGGGGGATAAGAAGTTGAGCAATAGAAACCAATGTAGGTGGAGGGAATTGTAGGGGAAGAGTGTGGGGACAGAGGATGTGGTGACGGCGGAATAACCGGAGGGGTTAGGCGGGGGTAGAGGGAGGAGAGGGAGGGGCGTGCGGGGGTTGAGGGGGTTGGAGGGGGTGGTGGGGAGGGGCTTGCGGGGGCAGAGGGGGTTGGAGGGGTTGTGGGGAGGCGGGTGACAGTGGGTGCAGAGGGGGTTGGAGGGGGTGTGGGGAGGCGGGTGACAGCGGGGGCAGAGGGGGTTGAGGTGGTGTGGGGAGGCGGGTGACAGCGGGGGCAGAGGGGGTTGAGGTGGATGAGGGGGGTTGAGGGGGTTGGAGAGGGTGGAGAGGGTGGAGAGGGAGGGGCGCTCGGGGGTGGAGGGGGTGGCGGGAGGCGGGGGTGCGAGGGGGTTGGAGGGGTGTGGTGGGAGGCGGGGGTTCGAGGGGGTTGGAGGGGGTGGTGGGAGGCGGGGGTTCGAGGGGGTTGGAGGGGGTGGTGGGAGGCGGGGGTTCGAGGGGGTTGGAGGGGTGACGGCGGGGCAGAGGGGGTTGAGGTGGTTGAGGGGGGTTGAGGGGGTTGGAGAGGATGGAGAGGGTGGAGAGGGAGGGGCACTCGGGGGTGGAGGGGTTGGAGGGGGTGGTGGGAGGCAGGGGTTCGAGGGGGTTGGAGGGGGTGGAGAGGGAGGGGCGCGCGTGGGTTGAGGGGTTGGAGGGGGTGGTGGGAGACGGGGGTGCGAGGGGGTTGGAGGGGTGTGGTGGGAGGCGGGGGTTCGAGGGGGTTGGAGGGGGTGGTGGGAGGCGGGGGTTCGAGGGGGTTGGAGGGGTGACGTGGGGCAGAGGGGGTTGAGGTGGTTGAGGGGGTTGGAGAGGATGGAGAGGGTGGAGAGGGAGGCGTGCTCGGTGGTGGAGGGGTTGGAGGGGGTGGTGGGAGGCGGGGGTGCGAGGGGGTTGGAGGGGGTGGTGGGAGGCGGGGGTTCGAGGGGGTTGGAGGGGGCGCTGGGAGGCGGGGGTGCGAGGGGTTGGAGAGGGTGGTGGGAGGCGGGGGTTGGAGGGGGTGGAGAGGGAGGGGCGCGCGTGGGTTGAGGGGTTGGAGGGGGTGGTGGGAGGCGGGGGTGCGAGGGGGTTGGAGGGGTGTGGTGGGAGGCGGGGGTTCGAGGGGGTTGGAGGGGGTGGTGGGAGGCGGGGGTGCGAGGGGTTTGGAGGTGGTTGAGGGGGGTTGAGGGGGTTGGAGAGGATGGAGAGGGTGGAGAGGGAGGGGCGCTCGGGGGTGGAGGGGTTGGAGGGGGTGGTGGGAGGTGGGGGTGCGAGGGGGTTGGAGGGGGTGGTGGGAGGCGAGGGTTCGAGGGGTTGGAGGGGGTGGTGGGAGGCGGGGGTTCGAGGGGGTTGGAGGGGGTGGAGAGGGAGGGGCGCGCGTGGGTTGAGGGGTTGGAGGGGGTGGTGGGAGGCGGGGGTGCGAGGGGGTTGGAGGGGTGTGGTGGGAGGCGGGGGTTCGAGGGGTAGGAGGGGGTGGTGGGAGGCGGGGTTCGAGGGGGTTGGAGGGGTGACGGCAGGGCAGAGGGGGTTGAGGTGGTTGAGGGGGTTGGAGAGGATGGAGAGGGTGGAGACGGAGGGGTGCTCGGGGCTGGAGGGGTTGGAGGGGGTGGTGGGAGGCGGGGGTGCGAGGGGGTTGGAGGGGGTGGTGGGAGGCGGGGGTTCGAGGGGGTTGGAGGGGGTGGTGGGAGGCGGGGGTGCGAGGGGTTGGAGGGGGTGGTGGGAGGTGGGGGTTCGAGGGGTTGGAGGGGGTGGAGAGGGAGGGGCGCGCGTGGGTTGAGGGGTTGGAGGGGTTGGTGGGAGGCGGGGGTGCGAGGGGGTTGGAGGGTGTGGTGGGAGGCGAGGGTTCGAGGGGGTTGGAGGGGGTGGTTGGAGGTGGGGGTGCGAGGGGGTTGGAGGTGGTTGAGGGGGGTTGAGGGGGTTGGAGAGGATGGAGAGGGTGGAGAGGGAGGGGCGCTCGGGGGTGGAGGGGTTGGAGGGGGTGGTGGGAGGCGGGGGTGCGAGGGGGTTGGAGGGGGTGGTGGGAGGCGGGGGTTGGAGGGGGTTGGAGGGGGTGGTGGGAGGCAGGGGTTCGAGGGGGTTGGAGGGGGTGGAGAGGGAGGGGCGCGCGTGGGTTGAGGGGTTGGAGGGGGTGGTGGGAGGCGGGGGTGCTAGGGGGTTGGAGGGGTGTGGTGGGAGGCGGGGGTTCGAGGGGGTTGGAGGGGGTGGTGGGAGGCGGGGGTGCGAGGGGGTTGGAGGTTGTTGAGGGGGGTTGAGGGGGTTGGAGAGGATGGAGAGGGTGGAGAGGGAGGGGCGCTCGGGGGTGGAGGGGTTGGAGGGGGTGGTGGGAGGCGGGGGTGCGAGGGGGTTGGAGGGGGTGGTGGGAGGCGGGGGTGAGAGGGGGTTGGAGGGGTGTGGTGGGAGGCGGGACGCTGGTGGTTGAGGGGGATGAGGGGGGGCGGTTGATGGCGGGGGCAGAGGGGGTTGGAGGGGTGTGGTGGGAGGCGGGGTTCGAGGGGGTTGGAGAGGGTGGAGAGGGTGGAGAGGGAGGGGCGCTCGGGGGTGGAGGGGTTGGAGGGGGTGGTGGGATGCGGGGGTGCGAGGGGGTTGGAGACGTGTGGTGGGAGGCGGGGGTTCGAGGGGTTGGAGGGGGTGGTGGGAGGCGGTGGTTGGAGGGGGTTGGAGGGGGTGGTGGGAGGCGGGGGTGCGAGGGGTTGGAGGGGGTGGTGGGAGGCGGGGGTGCGAGGGGGTTGGAGCGGTGTGGTGGGAGTGGAGAGCGCTGCGGGATGGGGAATTGGAGAGGGGAGCAGGGGGGTGCTGGGGGGGTTGGAGAGGATGGAGAGGGTGGAGAGGGAGGGGCGCTCGGGGGTGGAGGGGTTGGAGGGGGTGGTGGGACGCGGGGGTGCGAGGGGGTTGGAGGGGTGTGGTGGGAGGCGGGACGCTGGGGGTTGAGGGGGATGAGGGGGGGCGGTTGACGGCGGGGGCAGAGGGGGTTGGAGGGGTGTGGTGGGAGGCGGGGTTCGAGGGGGTTGGAGAGGGTGGAGAGGGAGGGGTGCTCGGGGTGGAGGGGTTGGAGGGGGTGGTGGGATGCGGGGGTGCGAGGGGGTTGGAGACGTGTGGTGGGAGGCGGGGGTTCGAGGGGTTGGAGGGGGTGGTGGGAGGCGGGGGTTCGAGGGGGTTGGAGGGGGTGGTGGGAGGCGGGGGTGCGAGGGGTTGGAGGGGGTGGTGGGAGGCGGGGGTGCGAGGGGGTTGGAGGGGTGTGGTGGGAGTGGAGAGCGCTGCGGGATGGGGAATTGGAGAGGGGAGCAGGGGGGGCGCTGGGGGGGTTGGATAGGGGGGTAGTGGAAGGGGGGGGTCGGATGGGGTGGTGAGCATGGGGTTGGATAGGGGGGTATGAAGGGGGGAGTCGGGAGGGGTGGCGGGCGGGGTGATTGGAGAGGAGGGGCGGAGTTGGTGCTGTGGAGGGATGGAGGGGTAAGAGTGGTTATAGCTTGGCGGGGAAGGATGTGGAGGATCACGTCTACTTCCCCGATGGAGGATCACGTCAACTGCTCTTCATATCGGACGCATGCACTTTGAGGGGTGGCTGAGATCCAGGTTCACCATCATAGCCAGAGCGCAAAGATGATAACAGTATTGATGCTGAGGGAGCAAGAATGAAGAGAAGGCCTATTATATAGCAATGAGGAATGAAGGAGCACCTCCTAATCAAGAATGGTTCACCATAAAAGGGTGCTCAAAAGAGAGGAGATGCAACTCTTAATCTTAGCCATTCAAGGGAGAACAAATAAATGCATTAATGAAAGTTATTGTGCAGAAGTAAGGGCCATCCAAAAAAAATTGCGCTCAATTTTATTTAACTGTGAATTTGAAAGGATTGAGTGGATAAAATAAACATGAAGAGAATGAAAAAAAATGGCACCGAAAAAAAAAACACGTGAGTTTTTTTCTGACCTGTTACCTAATAAACCAAACCAAAACCATCAGGAACAAAATAAATGAAAATACAATGGTTATGACACTTGATAATAAGCCTTGAGTCTAGAAATGTTTACTAAAGGTAGGGTGTCGCCAGCGAGGGTTTCCAATTGCACAGCACCCCAATGCAATTTCTTCAGCACGCGAAAAGGTCCTTCCCAATGAGGGTTCCATTTCCCTTTTGCAGTCGTATGAGGGTTAGGTTTATGGAGAAGAACTAACATGCCTGCCTCAATGTTGTTTTTCCACAGATGTCGATCATGTGCCTCCTTCCGTTTCATCTGAGTCGCTATCAATTGTTTGGACGCTAGTAGACGAATCTCCTCCACTTTATGTAAAGCTCCTAGCCTCTGAGAGACATCACAATCCTTCTTTCCTTGCATGAATGCTATCTTAGGCGATCCATGTAAAAATTCAAAGGGCTCGATGGGTAATATGCCATAAACCAGTTGGAATGGGGAATATCCAGTGGCCTCTTTGTAGGCTAACCTGTATGCCCAAAGTGTACCTTGGTACGCAATGCCCCATGAAGTGGGTTGCAACATACACTCCTTTCTTAAGATGGCAATTAAAACCTTATTTGTCGATTCAGCCTGTCCATTTGCTCGTGGATAGTAAGCACAAGAGGTCCTATGAAGAATTCTATACCTGTTGAAGATTTCTTGCAGGACTTTATTGACAAAATGGGTACCCTGATCAGTACAAATTTCAAGTGGACAACCAAACCTGCAAATGATGTTACTATAAATGAAATCAGCAACAGTTTGGGCAATGCAATCGGAGGAGGCAATAGCTTCAGACCACTTTGTCGCATAATCTGTAGCAATCAAGAGATATTTTTCTCTTTTTGGAAAAGCGGGAGGGTAGATGGGCCCTACAAAATCTAGCCCCCACTTCTCAAGTGGTTGCCAGGAGGTGGAAATAACCAAGGGGTTATTTCTCTGCTTTGTTGGCTTAGGTCCACACCTTTGGCAAATGTCACATGCCTTACCCCATTCATCTGCATCCCTGAAAAGTGTAGGCCACCATAGACCCGCATCCAGTATCCTCTGACTCATAATATGTCCTGTGAGGTGCCCCCCACCTGTTCCTTCATGTGCAGAGTGAAGGACTTCCCTCACTTCTTGTTCTTCCAAACACTTCCTGAACCGATCATCTTTGCCCTGTCTGTACAATTGATCTTGGATGAAGGTATATGGTCTACTCTTGATTAGGAGGCTCTTCTTTTGTATAGCACTAGCCTTTTCTGGATACAATCCAGTTTTAATAAAATTTTTAATGTCGTAATACCAACCTTGAGCTTTCACAGCAAACAGATGAGCATCTGGAAAGTCATCATTGATTCCACTAGTTTGATTCATCATATTTATTCTGGATAGGTGATCCGCCATAACATTGTCTTTTCCTGGCTTATGGACTACAGAAAAGTCAAACTCTTGGAACAACAATAACCACCTCCATATTCTACCAGTGGCCTGGGGTTTGTTGAGTAGGTATTTTAGTGGTTGGTGATCTGATATAATAATAAATTTTACCCCTAGTAAGTAATGACGGAATTTTTGGACAGCGAAGACCATTGCTAGGGCTTCCCTTTCAGTAGTACTGTAATTCCTCTCAGCCTTGGTCAAGATTCTACTTGCATATTGAATTGGCCTGTCCACTTTAAATTCTTCACTGGGTTGGGTCAAAAATGCCCCTACTGCATATGCACTGGCATCAACATGTATATGAAAGATTTTTGACCACTCAGGTGTGACCAAGATAGGAGCACACACCAACCTTGATCGTAATGTCTGATATGCCTTTTCCTCCTCTTCTTCCCATTTGAAAGGTACTTCCTTACCTGTAAGTCTAGTCAGAGGTCTAGCTATCTCTGCATACATTTTTATAAACCTTCTATGATAACCGGTATGCCCCAAGAAACTCTGGATCTCTTTAGGAGATTTAGGTTTAGGCAACTTTAATATAGACATGATTTTGTCAGGATCTGGGGCCATACCTTTAGCCGACACCACATGTCCTAAAAGGGTTCCTTCTGTCACAAAGAAATGACATTTATTTGGATTGAGCTTTAACTTAGTCTCTCTGCATCTTTGGAAAATATTCTGCAGCTGCCTCAAGTGGTGGTCCAAACAATCTAGATGAGTTTCCTTGTGAGATCCTGAAAACGAAGAGAAGTCATCCATGAAGATTCTAAGTGATTCCAGCAATAGGGGGCCAAAAATGAGATTGACCGTTCTGTTAAAGGTGGCTGGGGCATTTCTGAGCCCAAAAGGCATTTTTACATACACATATGTTCCCCAAGGTGTGATAAAAGCAGTCTTTTCACGATCCTCTGGATGTATTGATATTTGATTATAGCCACTGAATCCATCCATAAAACTATATAATGCATGCCCAGCCACTTCTTCAATGACCTGTTCTGCAAAAGGCATAGGGAACCCATCTGGAATGGTCACCTTGTTGAGAGCTCTAAAGTCAACACAAATTCTGATTTATTAGTATTCTTCTTCAGAACTATAACCATAGGTGAGAGCCACTCTGAGTGTTCTACAGGAATGATGATTCCTGCATCCTCCATCTTTTGAATTTCCACATATACGGCTTCGGCATACTTTGGATTAAGTCTATAACTCCTTCCTCTGATGGGTTTGGCTCCATCAACTAGAGGGATTCTGTGCTCTCCATAAGATGCGGGCACTCCTTCTAAGTCTTTATAATGCCAGGCAAAAACATCTGCATACTGGGTCAAGAATGATTTTACCTTTTCTAGGAGCTCTGGGTGGCTCCACAACCAAGTGGCTACCAGAACTGGTTGATTATTGTTTTGAGTGCATAAGTGTATTTCTTGGACCGGATTTCTTGTTACCATATTATCTCCGTGTGCATCTGCTTCCTTGTCTTCTTCTACTAGCTTTTCGTGCATTGCTTCATAAGCAGGTGTATTTTGGACTTCGATGTGTTCCACCTTGTCCTGCATCCATCCTACAGGGATTTCTTGAATTGGGAAAGAACATTCAACCTCAGAATTTTTTACCTTGTTTTTAGCTTTAGAAACTTCGTTATCCGTTGTTGACACATCCTCCTCCAATTTGTATTTGAGGGGTATCTTCCTGCCCCTTCTGTGGTCAGTGATGGGCTCTCCCAATCCATCAACCTGGACCTTTTCCTTGTCTTCATCATAATCTTCAGTCGTGCCAGGATTATCAAGAAAAATTCCAAACCAAGAGGAAGAGTTGCCTGCTTGGAGCCAACTTAGAATATCCTCTTCTTCCTCAAAATCTATTTGGGGTTGATCCTCCGCTTCTGTTTCCATGCAAATGCTCACTGTTTGCATCATACTCGTGTTTCCTTGATTGTCTGGGCCTTCTTCTAAATGAATTTGTGTCAGCTCTTGCCCTTGTTGGTGCAAAACAAGCCTACACACATTGGCTTGGAACATTGGAACATTGGAACCTTGGAATGCTTAAGCTTGGAACCCTTGAAGAAAGTCTCTACATGAAGAAAGAACCATAGGAACCTATTCCTATTGGCTATTACCATTTTACTCATTTGTAAAAGTCATTGTGACTTGGAATAGTTTGTAATCACACCTACTTGAGAAAAGTCGTGGAAAAGTAGATGATTTGATTGAGGGAATATCTCCTTGGATTTAGATGCTAGGTTGAAGGGAGCCAAAACTTGAATTCAAAATTCAAACTCTTACAAAACTCTTATAAAAAGCTATGTAAAAATGTCGCGGGTACAGACTCTCTTCCCGAGGCAATTCTGAGTCAATTCTTGAGTGTGTGAGAGCTACACTATAGCCTACACCTCTGAGTACCATTGAGCATCACATTCTATGCCAATGGGAATGTACAATCATTAGATTTAATCAATATACTTACATTCATAATTTCTGGTTTCTCTGAGTGACTACCTTCAACTCTGTCAACTTTCAAGAGGCATATCTCAAGATCTACTGAACCAAATTGGATGATTCAAAGTGCTATGATTCAGCTCAAAGTCTACTATACACCTACAAAGTTTCAAGGCCATTGGATCTACCATCACAGAGAAATCTCAGTCGGGGTGCTCACTGGTCTGTGACTGTAAGTCTCTTAAAAAATCGGGGGTACACCTTATTTTGCTAAAGTGATTTCTCTGAGTATAGTTTATCATTTTCTTTCATTCCACTTGCAAATGGAAGCTTACTAAGCTAATAGAATATCTCTAGAAGGAATTTTGCTAATTGTAACTACACTAGTCACACTGAGCATAACACTGAGCAGGTATCAAGACCAAAATAGAAAGTTTTCAAGTCTTGTGATTTACAAAGTAGTCTGTTTTGATCAAGTCATTACTCAAACTTTTTCCAAAGTACATATAGCATATTTTGGTATCAATTGGAAGCTCAAGGAGTCTACTAAGCATATCTGGAGTCAAAGGAGGGCAGGTGTAAAGCAGGTTTTGCAGCACCAACTGATCTTATGAGTGCATTCAACCATCACTCCCAACAGTGGTATCAGAGCAAATAAGGTAATCATGGGTGATGGTTTCCCTTCCTTCATTGACAAATTAGACAGGAACAACTACCAAGCTTGGTCTCTAAGGATGAAGACCTATCTACAAGGAAGGAGCTTGTTTGGATACATATCAGGAGATGAAGGAATTGCCCTCATTCAAGACTAGAGGCCTACCTACAAAGGATGAACATGAGAGGCTCAATCAATGGTGTGCAGAAGATGCTTTGGCAAGGTCATATCTCTTAAACTCCATATCTGACTTTCTTTTACCTCATGTAAGGGATTGTAAGACTTCCCAAGAGACTTGGGAAACCTTGTCAACATATTTTTCATCAAGCACAAGGGCCAGAAAGAATCAGCTATGGATTGAGTTTACAACTCTTAGGAAGCAATCAAAACAATGTGTCTCAGATTTTGTCACCAAAGTCAAAGACATTGCAGACCAACTTGCAAGTGTTGGAGAAGAAATTGAGGAAGAGCAAATAGTCAGACAAGTGATCAATGGACTAAAGGCAGATGACAAGTGGGAAAGCTTTACCACAGCAATGGACTTATACATGGACATCCAAGCACCTGATCTAACAACTCTGATTGGACAACTCTTTACACATGAAGCAAAGATCACAAAGAATGGAGAGCAATCAAAAGGTAACAATCCCTCTGCCCTATATACTGATAAGAAGGTAAAAGATAAAGGTAAAAGCAAGAAGGTTGATGAAGAAGGCTCTACCTCCCAAGCAAACTATGCAGGGAGAGGTAGATCATCTAGAGGTAGGGGCAGAGGAGGTAAGTCAGGTAGGGGGAGACCCTACAATCAATCTCCATGCAATATCTGTGGCTTATCTAACCATACCACAGATGAATGCTACAAAAACTACAAGAACCAAAGAGGAAGAGGTCACCAAAGAGGAGGATATTCTCAAGGCAGAGGCAGATTCAATCAATCTCAAGGCTACCATGGCTACAACAATAATTATAACAACAACTACAATCACAATGGCAACTATCAAGGTGGATACAGAAATAGGAAAGACTACAACAATTATGCAGAGGAGCAAGATGATTCCTTGTTGATCATGAACATGACATCTAAGTCAGGTATCAATGATGATCATTTGTTCTATATTGATTCAGGTTGCTCTAACCATGTAGCTGGAAATGTTGCCTTACTCTCTGATTTGGAAGAACCCAAAGGCAAGCATCAAGTGCAGACAGGTGATGACACTAAACATTCAGTTGTTAAAGTAGGCAATGTCAAAACTAGTGATGGTAATCAGAATTTATTGAGCAGAGTGTTGTATGTTCCAACAATCACCAAGAATCTGATGAGTGTAGGTCAGATTGTGGAAAAGGGTCTATAGGTCAGGTTCACTCAACATGGTGCATATGTGGAGGATCCAAGACATGGATTCAGAAGGATAGCCAAGGGAGAAAAATCAGGTAGATTGTTTACCTTTGAACTTGAAGACACTAAGAGTATTGCTTTGTACAACTATAAAGATCAAACCCTATCAGAATTGGAGATTTGGCACAAAAGATTAGGTCACATTGGAGAGAGGACCTTAAAGCAAATGAGTAGGGATCAATGTGTGCTTGGGATACCTAATGTATCCAAGCAACACATGATATACAAGTGTGGGGCTTGTCAATTTGGTAAGTCACACAGGTTGCCCTATACTAAGAAAGGTTTTATGCATGAAGATTATCTGGAATTGGTGCATACAGATGTTTGGGGACCTAGCAAGGAGCCATCCATATCTGGATCAAGGTACTATGTGTCCTTCATTGATGACTATAGTAGGTGGACTGTCTTATACTTCATGAAACATAAAGATGAAGTATTTAGTTGTTTCAAAAGGTATCTTGCATTAGTTGAAAATCAAACAGGTAGACATCTGAAGAAACTAAGGTCAGATGGTGGTGGAGAATACTTCTCCAATGACTTTGAAGATTTCTTGCAGGAAAGAGGCATCAAGAGGGAGATTACTACAAGGTACTCACCTGAACAAAATGGGGTAGCTGAAAGGAGGAATAGACTCATTGTAGAGACAGCCAGGTCTATGCTAAATGAAAAGAAATTGCCAAACTATCTTTGGGCAGAGAGTGTATCTACTGCCACATATTTAATTAACAGGTTGCCATCAAAGACACTTGATGGAATGACACCCTATGAGGCTTGGCATGGTAAGAGACCATCTCTGGATCATTGCAAAATCTTTGGATGTGTAGCATATGTGCATATTCCCTCACAGGTAAGGGGAAAGCTAGACCCTAAAGCTGAAAAGTGTATCTTCATTGGTTATGATTTGAATAAGAAGGGATACAGATTCTACAACCCCTCAAACAAAGGCTTCAAGGTAAGCAGAGATGTCATCTTTGATGAGAATGATTCATGGTATGAAAATGAATGCAGGAAGGTTAGTCTACCTTATGACATGGAATAAGATTTTCCAAAACTTATCAGGCAAGAACCAATTCAGAAAGAAGATACAAGCTCAGATGATGAAGACACCATCAACATTGAAGAGTTCAAGGCTTGGAAATCCAAAGGGAAGATGAAGATGAAGCAACTAGAAGATAATCCAAAATCCTCAACTCAAGCTATGAGGAGATCTCAAAGAGAAAAGAAAAAGCCTATTAGGTATGGGTATGATACTTCACTTGTAACCAAGCACTCTGTATATCTTGCAAAGGATCTCTTGAATGAAGAACCAGGTACATTTGAAGAAGCAATTACTAAACCAGAATGGAAGGAAGCAATGAATGAAGAAATGGAGGCTCTCAAGGAGAGTGATACTTGGGACTTGGTACCCAAGAAGGACTCCATGAAGGTGATAGGATCTAGATGGATCTACAAACTCAAGAGGAACTCAGATGGTACAATAAACAGGTATAAAGCTAGGTTGGTAGCCAAGGGTTTTGCACAAACCCAAGGCATTGATTATGAGGAGACATTTTCTCCTGTGGCCAAGATGCCAACTATCAGAGTTATGGTGAGTGTAGCTGCATCCAAGAATTGGAACATGTACCAATTGGATGTGAAGAATGCATTCTTGAATGGATGGATATCTGAAGAAGTCTACATGTCACAACCACCTGGCTATGAAGATCCCAACAAGGTAAATCATGTTTGTAAATTGAAGAAGGCTCTGTATGGATTGAAGCAGGCACCTAGAGCATGGAATTACAGGTTGACAACCTACCTCCTAGACCAAGGATTCATAATGAGTAAAGCAGATACTTCATTGTTTATCAAAAGGAATAATTCAGAGGTAATATATTTGTGTGTCTATGTTGATGACATCATTATTACAGGAAATGATGTTCAGGGAATAAGACACATCAAAGGACAGATGATGAAGGAATTCAAGATCAATGATCTTGGATTATTAAAGTACTTCCTAGGACTTGAATTGGTGTATACAAATTCAGGTATCTTTATTACTCAGAAGAAGTACATTCAGGACATGGTCAAGAAGTTTAATTTGCAGGAAGCTAAAATCTCAAACACTCCTATGGAGGTCAACCACAAACTCAGTGCTCATGAAGGGGAAGAACACCAAGATATTACAGGTAACCAAAGTATGGTAGGTAGTCTTAATTATGCTACCTTAACCAGGATTGATATATCATATGGTGTTAGTGTACTTAGTCAATTTATGCACAAACCAAGAGTACCTCACTTGGAGGCAGCCAAGAAGATAGTAAAGTATCTAAAGGGAACACAAAATCATGGTTTGTACTTTCCATATTCATCAGACATTGATATTAAGGTATATTCAGATGCAGATTGGGCAGGTTGCAAGGATGACAGGAGAAGCACATCTGGTTACATATGTTTTGCAGGTGAACCTTTCTTCTTGTCTGCTTGCACTTGACCCTCAAGGTTTGTGACCGGGTCGCGGTCATGAGCTATTCATAGTTTACCTGAAATGAGACACTTGATATACGTACTTACCTCAACTGGAGTATTACTGTTGGCACTGGAATAGATCTTCTCCTAGGCTCAAATCTCCTTGTATGTCCCACCGGGCGTGCCAAATTCGTTGGGGGTTTTCTTGGACGTGAAGGAGTTTGAGGGTTTGTAGGAGAAAAAGAAGAAGAACAAGAGACGAAATAACTCAGACAAGCTTCTACAGAAACACCTTTGAACCTTTGAACCTTGAGTTTTTTGATTACCATAGAAGGATTATACTATTTCATTCAATCCAAGTTAATACTCGGGGCGCAATTACAGTGAATGCTTAATCCTAAAAGATTAATTATCTCAGAATCTCCCAGCAGCCGGCCTCTTCTGCACCAGTCCTTCACTTGCTTCCAGCTTCTCCTTGTGCACACCTTGCACTAAGCTTCCACGAGCTGAGGGACTAATCTCTTTCGAGCCTGATCGCGGAGAGAGACCTTTGGGATTTTGGTCCCCTCCTTCGCACTCCCTGCACCTCCTTTTGCCTCACTTCTTGCACTCTTCACCTTCTGCAATCGTTCTGCAGTCGACACACACCAGTGACTCTTCACTTCTCCCTTTCTTTTTCCTTTTTTTCCTCCAAGAATAGCCTTTTTTCTCCCTTTTGTGTAGTCCGCCGGTTCGCGCACTCTAACTGTAATACAATCTTGGTGCCCTTTCAATGTCCCAAGATTGTCTTTTGAACTTTGGTGCCCTTTCAATGTCCCAAGATTGTCTTTTGAACTGGTCCTCAACGACTCACTACTTTGTCCTGTAGTGACTTTAGAACAAGAGTGACTTTAAAATAAAATTTTGATTGGGCGGCCCTATTTCCACCTTTGCGTACGCGGCCTTCCATACCTTCACCTTTCCTTTTAATTCTTTACTTTTGCACCTTAAGATTTTAAATTCATCCTTTGAACCTTAAGAGAAAAAAATACTTTGCACCCTTAGTTTCAACCGGTTAGGGCTCGACACTCGTACACATGATCGGTATCTTAAAACTCCAGTTTTTACGGTAGGACAACTTGTGCTATTTTATAATGCAAAATCAAATCGTTCTGTTGGAAAATTCAAATTACGATGGTTTGATCCTTACCGGATTACTGAACAAGTGGGTCCAGCTACTTTTCGGTTGACTACTTTGACCGGAATTCCTCTTCCAAAAATGATAAATGGTTCAAAGTTGCGGCTGTATCATCAAGCGCCTGATTCGCACTGAAGTGTTCTGCGGTTGCCCGCGTATTTTTTTTCTTTTCTTTTCTTTTCCTTTTTGCGTGTTAATTGAATAAAAACATAAACTCCTCGTTTTGCTACATTACCATGAATAATAGCCGCCTTTTGTTATTGATTCTGCTCATGCATGCACACCATAGTTATGAAGGCTATCATCTCAACATCGCGCGATGATTAGCATTTTTTATCGCCTCCCGTTACCAAGTATCTACTTAATCTTTTGCTTTCCGCTGTTAGTCGCTATTGTGTTTGTGTGTTTTGTGTGCTTTGTGCTCTCTGTACCCTGTGTATTCATGCTTTTCGTGTGCGATCATGGAAGCTCTAGCAAACTTTGCTACCTTCTGTGATGGAATTTCTCCAGACGTGAGTGAATTCTTGCAGGTCCGAGGTTTGTCCAACTTCGGTGAATCGCCCTGGCATTCAGTGGAGTGCCATCCATTCTATGCTCAGATAATTGCTGCTATTGCCGCCACACCTGCTACCAAGCAGAGTTGGCCTATTACGTGTTTCCCCTCTCCTGTCGTAATCACCATGCAGTCGTTTGCTGCCGCTTTCTGACTCTCACCGCAAGGACAAGAGAATGGACCCAACCTACCAATCGCTACGATGAATCAGTTGTTTCCCAGGCACTCTTCAAATGAGTATGCCATACTCTGTCACCCTGAACCTGAAAGAACAGCGTTATAGTTTCTAGTAGCCATCCTGAACTTACAAAAACGAACTTATGGGATATCTCACCCATTCTACTCGGTGATTGATATGGCTGCTCGAGAGCCTATCAATTTTGCATCCTATTATTTTCGGCGCATTCACCGTGAATGCGTTGCAATCATTAACCAAGTTAACAAAGGCGATCTGCTGCGTTCCCATCTCCCGCACATACTCACTTTTTTGTTTCCGGTACTCCAAGCAGCGCAACCACCACCTAGAGGTCCAATTTTATATCATGAGGAATCTGCTCAAGTACTTGAAGATGATGAAGAAGATGATGAAGAACTCTTCCAGCTCCTCCGCCGAAAACGAATTCGGATAAGCTCTTCTGATAGTCAAGTACAGGGTTCTACCGCTGGAAATAAAGCAGACAACAATGAAGAAGAGACTTTCCACCATACAACCACCTGCATGCACCATGATTCATCAGCTCATTCAGCTCCAAACCAGCAACAGGATCAAAGTGTTACTACTGATTCTGAAGATAGATCTTCTAAGGAAGAATCTCAGCAGCAGACCCAACATAATGTGAAAGAAGAAACACAGGTTATTGTTGCAGAGATTTTGGCAGAATTGATTACGGCAGTGGATAATGCAGCTACCAAATCTCAAGTGTCTACACAGCAACTCACTGAAAAGGTATTGGTGGCCAACACTTTGCAACCCACTCCTCCACCCGAACCTCCACTTAAACCCATTGTTCCAATTCCACCGATTGTACCTAACGCACCGGATTCATCATCCTCTTCACCGAATTATTCTCGGCTTGATTCCCATCATCTCCTGACCACTTCTTCATCTCAACCACGTCCTTCTCTTCTATTTCCTTCACTACCTGTGTTTAATGAGCTCGCATCAATGGGTCATATGTTGATCCACTTGTCACAACAACTACCACAACAGATGATAGAGATTACTGATAATCTCAAACACGAATTACAACATAAAGTTGATGTTTTAGCAGTGGATATCATTCCGTTACAGGAAGAGGTAGATGTAGTGAAGGCAGAGAATCATAATCTGCACTTCCAGATTCAACAGTTACAGGCTCCCCTTACCGAACAGGAGACAATAATCAATCAAAGAGATGTTGCCTTGGCCGAAGTCAGAATAAAAGATGAGTTATTATGCACTGCTGATGCAGAAATTCTTCAATTACGGCAGTTAATTAAAAATAAAGAGGATGCTCGCATAGCACTGGGAGATTTGTTAAAGGAAACTAGAGACCAATTGGTTGAAGCCGTGTAGAAAGGACAAGAAATGTCAAGTTTACTAAAGCAAACCAATACAGAGCTAGAGTTCGCAAATGCCACTCTGATTGAATCCAAGTCTGCTCTTAAAACGCAGATGATGTTGGTCGTTCAGCTCCAGAAAGAAATCCCAGCAATTCGAAGAGAGCGCGATGCTTACTACCGGACCATTCAATTTCAGAATCAAGAATTGGAGAGAAGAGAAAGGCAACTTGGAGCTCAAGCAGAACGCTTATCACGATTAGATCAACAGATTGCAGATATGAAAGTAAACCGTGATGCAGCTCTATCGAATGACTTTTATCTGCAGGAAGCTTTTCTACAAACACAGGCAGAAATTTTGATGAGCCAGGTAATTGCCACTAGTTTAGTTAGAACTGATGCCCAGTTAGTAGAACTAGAGATACTGAAACAGATGCTAGATTCGTTAAAAAGAAAATTTCCCGAACGTTTAAATTAGCTAGAACAATGTATCTACAGGGTATAATAGATGAGCCATAAGATTTTGTATACCTGCGGGTTCAAGTCCACCGTGCGTGCCAGTGTAAGCCGCCGGATTGGCATCTGTAAATCTTTTCCTTTTCATATTCTGCATGAACCGAAAGGTCATGGCGTAAAGTTGTATTCATTTATAAATCAATGAAAAGACGCTTCGGTAACAACTAGAAGAGTCGCCAGACTATCTCTCTAGGCGATACGTCTGTGTAGTTCCGTTGTGTTGTGTTTTGAGAATTCTGAGTAATACTGTGTCTTTCTATCTTTGTTTGATTATTTGCATCTGTACGGTAAAGAGTGGATTGCGATAATGTTTACAGTAAGTTAATTATTGAATCACTGTTCCGTTAAGTTAATTACTATAAGTCTGTACTACGGTAGTGTTTACCTTGTGCGCCGAGTACTGAGAAAGTATTAATTCGTGTCTGAGTCGGAAGTCTATGAGAGAACCCATCCGAGGATTGGTAGTAATTCATATTAACAGAGATTTAGACATTAAGGTACTATGGTGTGAGTGTTTAATTTGGATAATCCAGTATAGGGCCTCTGTTTATTCAGACCCCTTCCACTCCCAAGAATCCAAAAAGAGCTTAAACGCGTTTCTGAAGGCAAACGCGCGTTTAACAATTTGTATTGTTTGTATCTTGATTCTTGATATCCGTATCTTGATTACTGATATCACACCATTGATGCAAAGAAGGATCATTCTCGAAAACTAAAGAGCAAATTGATGCTAATTGTTTTTCTTCAATCTCTAAACATATACCAAAACATATGCGTTTTTTAGATAAACTTCTTTGAAGAACAACTCCTCGACAATACAACTCTATAACGTAGCTATCTTCACGAGCAAAACTGTTCATGAGATCATCAATGAAGCTTTTTTCTATGAATTCATCCCGACCTTTATGAGCAAAAATATTTAGATTTGCTTGATCTATTCTATCAATCATTTGATAATTATCCTCTTTACTAATGTACATAAGCACTATTGCAAAATCTAGCTCTCCTTTAATAAAAGGATTACTACTCTAAATGGCTCCAATTTTAAAAGTCATTTCTGTAGCTGGATGTTGAACTCCTTCCACAAGCATATGAACATAGAGGAAATCAATAAAAGATACTAGAATATATTTTGTCTCTGAGTTCATCCCGTTAAGTGCAAAAACCAATCTAGAGAAGAACGTTGCTGAAATGAATTCCCGACTATGTAAATTGTATAGGTTTGAATCAAAACTAAAGAAAGCAATGTTGAATGGAAGAACTTTCTCTGAACAAAAACTTTCCACCTTTTTTAAATCGAAACCAAATCCATAGATTGACCATGGAATAACATTTTTTGTGGTCTTTATTCCCATTGCAACTCTGTACAAATGACTCAACAAAGTTATGGAAGCCTTTGGTAAAGGAGTAGACTTCTTTGCCCTGTTTAATGAATCTTTCACAAATGTCTCACTATAACTTTTAATTTTTTCATTTTGTATATCTGTGATATTATGTTTCTCACATGTTTTTTCCCAAGTCAAAACCTCTGTTGTTAAATCAATAAAAAATGTAATTATAGCATTTTTCAACACACGATCTGTCTTTAATCTCCACGCCATTTCTTCCATGTCAACCATGTGCTTCAATGATTTTGCCTTTTTTAACAAAATTTTCTTTTCTAAAATTGCCTTTTGAATTTCTAAAATTTATTTATTGTCTAAACCTGTAATACATCTAAATAATGTCGGACCTAATATAACCGTCCCTAGTGCTTGCTTCAATTGACCACCTTTCATTGCTACCATCTTTGCAGATGTCGATATAACATCTTTTGTTGAATCTCTTTTGCTATTTGGCACTTCACCCTTAGTGTTAAGCAGTGCCCCCTAGCTATACAAACGCATTATTGATATCCAATTCTTCCATTCATCATTACATAAAAGAAGATGCAAATCATTCTTTATAAATCCTTTTTGTAAAGTTTGCTCTATAGTCTCTACAAAATTCTGCAAAAAAAAATGTATATAATTTAAATAGATACAAGTTTTAAAAAATAATAATAGATAATAACTATCTAAATATATAAATGAATATATGTTAAAAAAAAGTGAAAATACCAAGAATATAAACATAAAAAATACCAAGAATACAAACATACTTGCCATGATATAAAGTCTCTTTTACTTTGATTAACACCTGGAGGAGGCTTGGATGGACATCCGTTTGCTTTCCATTGAGATCTAGCTTGTAAAAGTTGATCCACAAATGGTTCCTTCTGTAATGACTTTGCCACCATGAAATTAGCCTCTCTAGATATCTCCCTTGAAATTTTTGGAGGACAATTTACTATAATTTTTGCTTTTCTATATCTTAATTGTTGTTGTAACTGTAATGCCACCATCGGAGAATCAACACTTTGTAAAGTCTTTGCTGCACTAATTGGATGTTGTCCAAATATTATCCAATACTCAACTTTGTCAATATCATCATGAGATAAAGTTTGTAGAGGTATTCTGAGACTTGTATCAATAGGCATAACAACTGCAAGAACTTCATTCTCTTTCGGAGCCAAGACAAAATCATTCATTAATGTATGCACCCAATCTCTGTTTAATTTTTTATATACATAATTTGATGGTGCTGGAAAACATCTTTTTACATCAATATTAAATACTGCATTAGAACCGAAAGCATAATATTCTTGTTTTTGAAGTAGTAAATCCATCATTTTATTTTCTTGTGGATTCACTACTGTATCTTCTATTTCTTCACTCCTATTATCTGAATGTCGGATTGATACATCTTCATCGTTTTGTATAGCCTTTGATGATGATCCTAAATCTTTGTTTGAAGAACCTTTCCGCTTTCGTTTCTTAGATCTCCCAAATACATCTGAGCTTCTCTTCAAAGATTTTGACTTTTGAGTTAATTTTTTGGCTTCTTTTATAATTTTCACTAATTCTTCTATTGATTGGATTGATCCAATTGAGCCTAAGATCGATCACTTTGAGATACTATCTTTCATATCATCCAAACAAAAAGTCTCCCATGATAAGCAAAACTTATTCGCATTAATATTCTCACCATCTAGAAGCACTTTACACGTAAAAGATGGTGTGCCTTGTGCATTTACATCTTCTTTAACATGAACAATAGTACCCATATCACCATATGTAGATCCTGCATCTGTCATAAATAAATGTACATTTGCTTTGAAGTTTCCTTCCTGATCATAAGTATCAGCAAACCATTCCATGTCTTCCTTATGTGTCAAATCAAAAGATTTCTGAACCTTAATCCTATTTGAAGGAACCTTCATCCCACTTGTTTTTTATAAATTGACTAGTGAAAATACACTATCAGTAACATTGGTTTGAAATTCATTCGTGTTTTCCATTGCTCTTGAAAGTCAAACAAATATTTTCTTTTAGTATCACATCAACATAATAACAAACAATATCAACATAATAACATCAACTTTCTCATTCATACTCATCAAATTTATTATCATGAACTTTCTCATTCCTATTCATCAAATTTATTATAATACTATTATCTCTAATTATTAAACTAGATTATAGATTATTATCAAATTTATGAACTTTGAGCCTCTTAAGTTCGAGCATCTTGTGTTCAAATTACAAAATAAATTTGAGCTAAAAATGTAGGCTTCAGAGTGCACGGCACAGCTACATTCGAGCTTGAAGGTTTGCAGTAGAGCAAAGCAGAGCTGATGAGCAGAGATGAACGATAAAGAAAGTAGAACTCTCTGTCAAGGATAACGTAGAGAGAAGAGAGAGAGGAGTCTCTTCTTTACAGAAGCGCACAAATATAACATAAAGATGTTCCTTAGATTGAGTGATCGGAATTCACTTTCTTATACAAAAGTAGGGGCCTGTTTTGGCCAATCAACAAGAGATAAGGGGAGGATAAGATTACCCTCTATTTAGGAGAGGATTCATATGAGAATACAAGCTCATTTCCAACAATCCCCCCTTTGAGCTTGATTGTATATAGCTCTTTAGGGATTATTCCTTCCCTACATACAATGAGAGTGGTAAAGATCCTTCCCATGTATAAAAGAGACTGGTACAATATTTTGGCTTCCTTCTCTCAAACTAATGGGTGGAACAATTTGTTTTGTATCCTTCTCTCACTCTAGGGTGGTACATGTATATCCTCCTTCCCTAGGACAAAGTAAGGTGGTACAAAGGATTGAAGGGCTTATAGCATTGTTTTGTTGACATTGTTATCATTGTTTTGTTGTTGTCGTTGTTGTTGTTGTAATCCCATCCCCTTCTTCAACTTCTTGTTTTTTCTTGCACTTGATTGCTTGAATATTGTTCAATTTGTTGTAGGCACTTGAAAAACTTGAGGATACAAGAACATCTAAAAAACAACTTGGGAAAGGTCCTTCTCTCAACACGAGAGGGTGTCTAATTCCCATAAATTACGAAAACCAAATGACATGCTTAGACCTATGTGAATAGGAATGATTACAAAGCATTGAATGCTTATTCGTTCGTTGAATGCTTATTCATTCGTTGAATGCTTATGCTGATTCATCTTCATATTCCTTCATCCATTATTCATTGTTTGTGCTTGATTAATTACATGTATAAATAAGAAAATTTCACAACTTGTACCTCCTTTTTCTTTTGTTCGGTAACACTAAGACAACAAAGAAGTGGGGTTTGCTTTGCACGGAGAGTATAAATATCAAACATAATTTCTCCATCAAATGCAAAAGCTTCAACACCAAAGGCTGAACTGACTCGCACAATGAGATCTCGACTTAACGCTCACACTTGTATTCTATTTCCTTGAAATGTGCTCACATGCTAATTCGTGAGCTTATAATGTGACAATCACTCATTAGCCCATGCTACAGACACGTGTAGCAACCATCAGAAACATCATGATGGGCGACATCCTGAAACTCTCGGACATGGTGCACATAGCAAACTTCAGATCCGCAGGCACTGTTGTGACAAAAAGTAAACACCGGTTACCTTGAGCTCTTTCTAAAAACACCATTAAGAGGACTTAAGGTCGTGGATATGATGACATGTGAAGTAGAATAGAGGACAACAATGTAATCTTGTGTGACTGGCTATCGAAAATCCTGCTGGAAACTGGTGGGCATCCATGCAAGACGAGCAAGGCCAACCCAATGACCGAGATGGAACACTAGTAGAAATAGAGTAGATAACAACGGTCCTTCATTATAGATGCAAGTTATTAATAAGATCGATCCTGAGCAACATAGTGCAACCTTGAACATCCCTTGGAGTTTGCCTCCTCTCCTTCAGTCTTGCGCTATAATTCCGTTCGACGATTTGGGTGGATTCTTCTCGTGTTTCATTTCTGCATTGTAGAGCTGCTCCTTAATGACATGTACACATGCAAGAATCGCCATCACCACTGAACATTATCTCTTCCATGCCACATTGAAAGCTCTGATACCATGTGTAGGCTTCAGAGTGCATGGCGCAGCTACATTCGAGCTTGAAGGTTTGCAGCAGAGCAAAGCAGAGCCGATGAGCAAAGATGAATGATAAAGAAAGTAGAACTCTCTGTCAAGGATAACGTAGAGAGAAGAGAGAGAGGAGTTTCTTCTTTACAGAAGCGCACAAATATAACATAAAGATGTGCCTTAGATTGAGTGATTGGAATTCACTTTCGTATACAAAAGTAGGGGCCCGTTTTGGCCAATCAACAAGAGATAAGGGGAGGATAAGATTACCCTCTATTTAGGAGAGGGTTCATATGAGAATACAACCTCATTTCCAGCAAAAAATACTATTCTTTTTGCTGGAATAGATAAGAGGACTTGAACTTAAGATCGAGTTTCACATTATGTTACTCAACAGACTCATACTTGATATTAAGGGACACAATAGACTCAAAACTTTGAAGTTCGAACTTAAGTTCAAGCCTCATATCATGTGACACAACACACTCAAACTTGATATGATTTATAGGCTTGATCGTGAAAGGTATCATGTGAGTAAGCAATCCCAAACTTGATATGATTATAAGTCAAAATTCAGAGGCTCGAACTTAAGTTCGAGCCTCATATCATATGACTAAACAATCACAAACTTGATTATAAGCGTCGAACCTGACAAAGTCGAACCTAAGATGCTCAAACTTAAGTTCGAGCCTCATATCATGTGACCCAACAATCCTAAACTTGATATGGCTCGAAAAGTTGAGAGGCTCGAACTTAAGTTCGAGCCTCACAAATTTGAATTGATTTTCAGGCTTAAGTTCGAGCCTCTTTGTTCTTTTGCACAAGACACAACAATCCTAAAGTTAATATGACTGGAAAAGCTGACAGGTTGCAAAAGCTGAGAGGATTGATCTTAAGTTTGAGCTTCCCAAAATTGAATTGATTTTGAGGCTCAAACTTAATAACTGGCAGTTCAGTCTGAGGCTAGACCTTAGGTTTGAGCTTGCCAAAATTGAATTGATTATGGGACTCAATAACTGACAATTGATATCGATTCAAAGGCTCCAATTTAAGTTCGAGCCTGATGACACAACAGACTCAAAATTCAGAGACTCGAACTTAAGTTCGAGCGTTATATTATGTGACACAACAGACTCAAACTCGATGTCATTTAGAGGTTCGATCCTCAAAGGCTCGAACTTAAGTTCGAGCCTCATATCATGTGACCAAACAATCCAAAGTTGATATGGGTGAAAAAGTGAGAGGCTCGAACTTAAGTTCGAACCTTATATCATGTGTCTCAATAGATTGATTGTTGATATGATTTTAAGGCTTGAACTAAAGTTTGAGCCTGATATTAAGGGACACAATAGACTCAAAACTTAGAAGCTCAAACTTAAGTTTGAGCCTCATATCATGTCAAAATTCAGAGGCTCGAACTTAAGTTCGAGTCTTATATATGAATAAGCATTCCCAAACTCGATATCATTATAATGTTCGAACCTGAGAGGCTCGAACTTAAGTTCGAACCTAATATCATGTGACCCAACAATTCTAAACTTGATATGGCTGGAAAAGCTGAGAGGCTCGAAGTTAAATTGGATCCTCGCATCATGTGACCAATAATTGACACTTGATATCAATTCAAATGCTCGAATTTAAGTTCGAGCTTGATGACATAACATACTCAAAATTCAGAGGCTCCAACTTAAGTTCGAGCCTTATATTATGTGACACAACACACTCAAGCTTGATATCATTTAGAAGTTCGATCGTGAGAGGTTTGAACTTAAGTCCGAGCCTCATATCATGTATAATCCAAACTTTATGATTCAAGGCTCGAAGCTGACAAACTCGACCTTGAGAGGCTCAAACTTAAGTTCGAGCCTCATATCATGTGACCCAACAATCCGAACTTGATATGGGTGGAAAAGGTGAGAGTTCGAGCCTCATTTCATGTGCCTCAATAAACTTACTGTTGATATGATTTTAAGGCTCGAACTTAAGTTCAAGCCTCATATTAAGGGACACAATAGACTCAAAACTGTGAAGTATATCATGTGACACAACACACTCAAACTTGATATGACTTATAGGCTTGATCCTGAAAGGTTCGAGTCTAATGACGCAATATCAAAATTCACAGGCTCGAACTTAAGTTCGAGCCTCATATCATGTGAGTAAACAATCCCAAACTTGATATGATTGTAAGTCAAAATTCAGAGGCTCAAACTTAAGTTCGAGCCTCATATCATATGACTAAACAATCCCAAATCATCACGGTCAAACCTAAGAGGCTCGAACTTAAGTTCGAGCCTCATATCATGTGACCCAATAATCCTAAACTTGATATGCCTGGAAAAGTTGAGAGGTTCAAACTTAAGTTCGGCCCTTGCAAAATTGAATTGATTTTGAGGCTCGAACTTAAGTTCGAGCCTCTTTGTTCTTTTGCTAAATTGATATGACTGGAGAAGCTGATAGGTTGGAAAACTTGAGAGGTTGGAAAGTTGATATGACTGGGGAAGCTGACAGGTTGGAAAAGCTGAGAGGTTCGACCTTAAGTTCGAGCCTCTAAATTCGCAAAATTGAATTGATTTTGAGGCTCCAACTTAAGTTTGAGCCTCTTTTTTCTTTTGCTAAATTGATATGACTGGAGAAGCTGGCAAGTTGGAAAAGCTGAGAGGTTGGAAAGTTGATATGACTGGAGAAGTTGATAGGTTGGAAAATCTGAGAGGTTCGACTTTAAGTTCGAGCCTCTGAAATTTGAACTTAAGTTCGAACCTCAGGATCGAACCTCTAAATGATATCAAGTTTGAGTCTGTTATGTCACATAATATAAGGCTTGAACTTAAGTTCGAGCCTCAAATTTTGAGTCTGTTGATATGATTTTAAGGCTCGAGCTAAAGTTTGAGCCTGATATTAAGGGACACAATAGACTCAAAACTTATAAGCTCAAACTTAAGTTCGAGCCTCATATCATGTCAAAATCCAGAGGCTCGAACATAAGTTCGAGCGTGATATCATATCAATAAACAATCCTAAACTCGATATGATTATAAGGCTCGAACTTGAGAGGCTTGAACTTAAGTTTGAGCCTCATATCATGTGACCCAACGATTCTAAACTGGATATGGCTGGAAAAGCTAAGAGGCTTGAACTTAAGTTCGATCCTCACATCATGTGACTCAATAACTGAGAGGTTCAAACTTGATAGGTTTGAACTTGATATCATTTAGAGGTTCGATCCTGAGAGGTTCGAACTTAAGTTTGAGCCTCAAATCATGTATAATCCAAACTTTATGATTCAAGGCTCGAAGCTGATAAGCTCGACCTTGAGCGGCTCGAACTTTAAGTTCGAGCCTCATATCATGTATAATCCAACTTTATGATTCAAGGCTCGAAGCTGACAAGCTCAACTTTGAGAGGCTTGAACTTAAGTTCGAGCCTCATATCATGTGACAATATATGGCAAGAAAACTTGAGTTCGAGCCTCCCAAAATTGAATTGATTTTGAGGCTCGAACTTAAGTTCGAACCTCTTTGTTCTTTTGCATATAAGACACAAAAATCCTAAAGTTGATATGACTATAAAAGCTGAGAGGCTCGGCCTAGAAAAGCTAAGAGGCTCGACCTTAAGTTCGAGCCTCCCAAAACTGAGGCTCGAACTTAAGTTCGAGCCTTTTTGTTCTTTTGCTCATAAGACACTGTTTAATTTGACAGGCTCAAACTTAAGTTTGAGCATACTTTGTTCAAATTTCAAAATAGTGTCAAGTTAAGAATACTATTTTAATCGAGCCGGCGTGGTTTAGCGGATGTGCCTTATACTCTTAGGCAGATGGCTAGGGTTCAATTCTCGCCTAGGGTTGAATGCCTTAGAGTTCTTCAAGATTGGTGCCTCATAAGGAGCCTCATATCACTGAGACTTGACATGATTTAGAGGCTCGAACTTAAGTTGGAGGGTGATATTATGTGACACAATCAAAATTTAGAGCTTCGAATTATATATTGTGGCATAACAAACTCAAACTTCATATACTTTTCTTTTGGCTGCAGAAGTTTAGAGGCTCAAACTTAAGCTCAAGCCTTATTTCACGTGATCCAGCAGACTAAAAGGAGCTCGTATACATACAAACATACACAAAACAATGTCAGAATAGCACAAATCCCTAATTTTCAACAGCCCTTATAGTGGATTTAATAATGTATCACCACCTAGTTCAAATGAATCTATTTCAATAGATCCACATATTTCAATTTAATCCACATAATTTAATCCACATCATTCAAATGAATCCACATCATTTAATCTATCTATTACAAATGAGTTTAATTCATTTAATCCACATAATTTAAATGATACCACTTTATTTAATCCACACAATTCAGATGATACCACTTCAATTAATCCATTGAACTCAAATGATACCACTTAGTTTAATCCACATAGTTCAAATGACACCACATAATTTAATCCACATCATTCAAATGAATCGACATCATTTAATCTATCTATTACAAATGAGTTTAATTCATTTAATCCACATAATTTAAATGATACCACTTTATTTAATCCACACAATTCAAATGATACCACTTCAATTAATCCATTGAACTCAAATGATGCCACTTAGTTTAATCCACATAGTTCAAATGAGTCCATAATATTTACTCCACTTAATGTAAATAAATCTATATCATTTAATCCATATAGTTCAGCTGAATATAGATCGTTTTCAATATGGTCTTAATCCATCCGTCATGGATATTTTTAAACCATATCGAGTAAGATTCCAAAATAATCTAAGTAGTTCATGTGTGTCTACTCTTTTTGATACATCTCTATCACAAGCTAATTCTAAAGCATATTTGAACTTGTAAATCCCATTTCTATCAATGGGACAACTATTTAAATCTATATATTTCAAGAGTTGCAATAGGAGTATCGGAATTGTAAATGTCTCTTGACTTTTGTTAAAAGGTGGAGGGCTTGTGGATATACATTGCGTGCAATCCACCAGTACTTTTGGCTCCACTCATTTTTAGTTGATGTTTCCAAATCAGGTAGCTTT